>OMNN01024021.1:0-10213 GCA_900302755.1 Chromis chromis
CTTTTACAATGAAAACATTGCATGGCCATGACTCAACAAGTATGTGCCCCTTCAGATGACATGAAGTGGTGAGAGACCACTGTTTTGCTGTGTGCAAGCTCTTATTACACAGTAAGAGAGTTGTTGCTGCTAGTGCAGGTCATGTTGCTGTGGTACTGGTACAAATTAATTTAATTTAACAGATGTACTGTGGAAATGCCCCTTTTTTTAGGCAAATAGTTAATGATGTATTCATAGGTTTGCAATGTGTATTGTGTCTGCTACTTGTTTTTCCAAGGACTGAACTCAGTCATCTGATGATCTAGAGCAGGGGTGCCCAATCCTGGTCCTTGAGGGCCCCTATCCTGCATGTTTTAGATGTTTCCCTCTTCCAACACACCTGATTCAAATGATCAGGATCGTTATCATACTCTGCAGAAGCCTGATAACGATCCTGATCATTTGAATCAGGTGTTGGAAGAGGGAAACATCTAAAACATGCAGGATAGTGGCCCTCGAGGACCAGGATTGGGCACCCCTGGACTAAGGCATCCCATCTTTGTTGCTCCTTTCTTGTTTTGTCTTTAAAAATGTCAGCAAAGACAGACGTGTTGATGAAAGTTTTATTTTATATTAAATATATTACAATACTGAATGATTAAGAGGGGAGAAAGAAAAATATGGGGATCGATTTTTGCATCGTCAGTCTGTACAGCATACAGGCAAACTTAAAAAATAAAAAAACAGGACAACTGCAGTATTTGAATTAGTACATGTGGGGAAGGTTTTTAAGGTTCCTGGAGCGGAGAGCCGATGAGTCGGGCTGAGACCGGGTGGTTGGTTCGCTCCGGTACACGAATACATTCAAGTCTCTGGCCGGACGGAACCGGAACAGTGCCGCCCTGTTCGGATCGGTCGGTCCAGGCGGATAGAGCTGTACAATCACAGGAATTACCCCATCCTCGAAGGAGAGTCCTCAGGTTGTGCAATGTCCAAGAAGAACATCCCGCTGTAGCACACGATGTTAGAAAAGATTCACTCTCCTCAGCCTCGGGTCGCCCAGGAACACGAACCGGGCCGCTGAAGACCAGAAAAGCTCCGGCAGAAAGGCAAAATCACGAGCCCAGACATTTTTTTTTTACAACACGTGTCCGAACCTTATAATCATACAGATCAGCACATGCCAAAGGAACGACAGCTGCTATTGGCCCCGGGACATAAAAAAATCTCCATTCAAACTCACGTCATTACAATAATGCACTTAATTACTGTCTGAATAGTGTCTGTACATAATGCTGAGGAGAAAAGTGAACGTTACAAAGGTACTTAATAAAATAAAATTTGAAAAGAAAAAAAAAAATACTAGTAGCAATATTAGTCCAATATTGTGAAGATCATATTACCTATACAGTCCTAATGCATACATGAATTACAAATGTAAAAGTGCCCACACTGGAACGAAAGCTAAACAACAGTAAAATGACAAACATGAGGCCTTAAGACGACAGTTTCAGAACTGTACAAAGAACTTGCTGTTGGGGATTCCAAGAAATCCACCTTAAATAGCTACACCGGCACGACTTTAGTCAAAAAAAAAAGACCTCCAGTGGTTTTTAAACCAGTGTAGCCTGTTGTACACAAACCCATTAAGACAACAGGAATAGGCAACGAGAGGGGGGAAAAGTCTTTCAGTGACATGCTCGATTCCCGTTATGGTCTCACAAGTAGCCTACCAGAGAAATAACTTAATTTGATATAGAACTTGTCATGCTGTTGGTCTCCACAAGCTCAAACAGCAAGCACTGTACAGCATAGTTTTATCATTTACAAGGCTAAATATCTCAGTCATCACAGCTAAAATCCCAAAATGCAACCAGCTCGAGTCGGCTTCTCCTTCGCGCGTTCGCCGCTCTCAAACATCCGAATGAATCAAGGGGGGAGGGGGACTAAGCTCATCCGATCGGAGGAATTTCCAAAACCACACGAGCGGCACGTCTATATAACTACACCAAACACGTCTCTCGTTTCACACAAGGAATTGGCACGGAAAACTATTTAAAATTTCGCTAAAAAAAAAAATTAATACTCGTCAAGAACCACCTGGATAATGTGCCACAATCGACGGACGTCTGTGTGTTTCTTCACAGAGATGGATGGAAATAGTGCTAAAAGAGAAGATCTTTTAAAAATAACACTTACATTCTGCTGTGGATGGAGGAAAAAAGCTAAAGAGGTCACAGAAAGTATTAGGACGGGAAAAAATAGAAACTTATCTACAGAGATTCGCTTCTTTTTACGCAGCAGGAAAAAAGACTTTTTTTTCAAAATAAAAGCAAGAACATACTCTGTGTGTATTTCCCTGTACATATTTACACACACACACAAACAAACCGAGGAGGCCGGGGAGGGTTGTGGGTTACAACTGGTGATAGGTTATGGGTCGGTGGAGAGGAAGCCTACAGAAGGTATAAAATCGCCGCCCCCTCGCATGCTTTCCTTTCACATCACACCGTCTTCTCAGTCGGAGGAGGCTGCTGATAAACAGGGTCGTCTCATACATGCATACAGTGTTGGTTGGTTGGTTGGGTGGGGGGGGTCGGAGTGGTGGTGGTAATGGTGGTGGTGGGGGGGTTCAGGAACAGCTCGGTCCGAGCTCCAGCTGGTCTGGAGCCGATGTGGAGCTGGATTCTCCGCCGGCGCTCCGCAGCGTCTCGTAGAAGATCCACCGAGCGACGCCATCTTGGTAAAGACGACCTCGGAGACTCGCTAACACACCTCTGCCTGTTTCCTGTCCAGGTGGGGGGGCTCTCTCGCTTTCTCTTTAGTCGCTTAGAGTCAATTGTGTTTCATTTTTGTGTTTTTCATTCATAGAAAAGGAGAGACAAGTGGAGTTCTTTAAGGTCTTTTGCAGAGCGGGGCTGTTATATTGAGGTCTCCCACAGCTGCGTTCACAGAAAAGAGAAAGAAAAGACATTTAAAACATTACAAGCTGAACTGATCTTTTATGAGTGTTATACTTAAAAAACAAAGAAACACCAGCCTTGTCCTATAAAACATTTAGGAAAGGTTTTAGCCACCTTAAAGGCCAGTTGATGCTTTCCACATCGGCATGTCCACAACGGTACATGTGAGATCCTCCGTCATCAAATGTCTGCCCCATGTACAACTTTAGAATTTGTCATTAAAGAGTTTCAATTGAAGTAGTCACATCTGAACTTGCTTGCCAGAGGTGCTTTGATTGTTAGGGGCAATGGGACCATCTGCATTCATGTCCGCTGTTTGCTTTTAAAGTCCGCATCAGTCATAACCATCAATTGGCCTTAAGTATTTATAGTTATGTCTTAGTAAATCCATTAAAACGCTACACAAAACACATTTTTGCACTCACTTACCTAACTAACACTAAGGTCTGAAAACGATCATTTCTGAAACCAGGTCCCAAAGTGGAAAGATTTGAAACCGGCACTTCTGCCGCTCCGTGTGGACTTCGTAACCGAATAGTTTCTGAAACGCTTGCGTCATAGCTCCACCTCTCGATAAATGCGCCAAACTCAGAAAATGACTACAACTATGGCGCCGTACAGTGTTGCGTGTGTACTGCTGAAACTAGTCACTCTAGTCACAGCAAAGTATACTTCTTCTGCATTATCACCGTCTTCACCAAACAAATATGGAAAGCACAAAACGCCACTTCATGTTCTATGTTTATCATATCAGATTTCTGTGCATGCCTAAAGTCCTGCCGCCAGTTTCCGTTACTCCGTCACAGCGCCACCAACAGGCATGGCATGTGTTTTACATCATTTTCAGGTGGCTCAAGTGAATTCGTGTGGATGGTCACAGTTACTGAAACGGCTCCGTCTTTACGAAGAACGTTTTGGAAACGATACGCGTTTCGGCTTCGTGTGGAAAGGGGCCAAAGTCTTATGCCGTGATCAGACTTATCAGACGGATAGTAGTGTAACCTAAAGGTCAATTCATGCTTTCCACGTCGACACTTATGTGGATGTCTGGATGCAACATAAAGTTTGTGACTGCACTCAAATGGTGCTTGTAACAAATGCTACGATTCCTTATTAACAGAGTTGTAATTAAAGTAGTTGAAGATTTGTCCATGCTTTCCATTGATGGTGCCCAAACACAATGGGAGGTTCTAAAATCTCCAGATATCCTGTGTCCTGTCCGCCCACTGTGCTCGACACACTTAAGGATACTCATTGACATGGTGCTACAGTCCAATCTGTAACTAGCTGTGTTATTCTTTTTAAAGTGTAAATCATAGATTTTCAGAAACCTTTTAAAATAGCTTTTCAATGATTGATTGATAGGGGAAATGGGACCATCTGCATGATTGTCCGCTGTTGGCTTTCAAAGTCCGCATCAGTCATAACCATCAATTGGCCTTAAGTATTTAGAGTTATATCTTATTAAATCCATTAAAACGCCACATAACACTAACCCTAAACAAGTATAAAGATTTAGTGCCACACATTTTTGCAGTCACTAACATGAAAGCCGTGATCAGACAACACAGTATCAGCCGGATAGTAGTGTAACCTCAAAGGCCAATTCATGCTTTCACTTGTGCAGACGTCTGTGTTTTTCTATGTTCCATGATGGGCAATGGAGACCAACATGTACCCATAGTGGTATGAATACAAGTCGGATGTGCAAAGCATAAACCGACCTTCACTGATCTTCCCCATTTTGTAGAGACCAGTGCAGAATACCCACTAAAGTAATCAGATCATCATGGCCACATTAGTGTCATAATCTGCCTTTAAGTGCTATGTTTCTGGTTGATACTTGCCCTGGCGCTCTGCCTGTTGGCTTTCCTCTGGTCGTCGGGGAGAGGGGGCATGGGGTAGGGGTATCTCCTGCTGGATGCAATAGATCCTGTGGAGGAGGTGGGAGACTTGGCAGGGGATAGCGTCCTGGGGAAAAGAGAAAGCAGCATTAATAAACTATCACCTCTCCCTTTTTAGTTGGTCTAGGATTTAGTTGGCCAAAGACACAGATAAATAAATAAGGTTAGATCTGAGAAGTTGAGCTAATGGTAGATCTGTGACTTTGGGCAACATCCTCCTTAAGCTGGTCCGGTTTTCAGGCTTCACCTTTTGAAAGAGAGAAGTTGCTCTTAAAAGCTCTCGTCTATTAAAAAATAAACCAGTACAACCGATCTTTTAAGGGCAACTTCTGAAAAGAAAAGTTCACAGCTGCGGTTTGGTCGCAGTCATAGTTTCCTTCAACTCACTCCCTGCATTTTTTAACAAGCACAGACACACCGACTGCCAGAATTTGCAGAAATACACCTTCAGCCACTGAGAAATCCGCTAAAGGTAACTTCTGCAGAGCTGAGCGGGTGAGTCCTCTTAATAGGTTAGATCAGCTTAAATAACTGGGAGCAGTGAGTGTGATTAGGAGACTTGGGACAGCGGACCAGACTGGATCTGGGGAAGAACAACATACTAAGAATCAGAGGGAGTTCTGGTTCTGTCCAGTGAAACAGCCGCAGAAAACCTGCCCCATGTGCAGCGTTGGAAAGTCCTGGATCAGTCAAAGAAGTGGAGAGAGTGGAGCAGGTGGGCCGCTGGTTCCAGAAGAGTCTTTTCCTCAGGATAAATTCCCATATTATTTTTTTTCTTTAAGTCATTCCAGCAACGTAACTCCATGGTCTTGTCAGTTTTATTTTTATTTTTTTTAGATGTTTAGTTCCTTTCAGTTCCATCAAGAAGGCAACTGATCAGACTTAAATTTATTCTGCAGCTTATTTGTTTACCGTCTGCTGCTATTTTTGATTAATTAAATCCTTTTCAGACATGGGACATTGCTGCTCCACCAGTCTGTTAATGTACTGCTGTTGCATAAACCCTGCTGCTATCTGAAGCTACAGGTATTATCACACGAAAGACTCCTAAACAGCTTGGAGCAACAAACTAAACTTCAACTCATGTTAACTATTTTCAGTTTCTACAAAACCTGTATTATATTGATTCTATGAAAGTCTCAGTAATCTGACCTGTAACAGTCTGTCTTCATCACAGTAAAGTTTTATTTCAGTTTGTAATAGATGTGAGACTGTAGAGCACAGTGCAAAAAAGTGAGTCTGTCCATTAATGTGACTGCATGCAGTGTGAGGTGTTGATAGTGAAGTGTTAGTACGTCCAACCTAGTAAGATTGCCATTGTGACGTGTACAGAAAAATGAGCAGGGTGCTAATTCAGACATGAAGCCGGCACCTTCAAATGCTGTCAGATAAACAGAAAGGAGAACAAGTCTGAAAGGGGCTTTGCAGATTTTTTCTCTATAGACAATTCAATCAGGAGTGCTTTGTGGTGAAAGATCAAAAAGTCTTGTTCTGTAACCGGGCACCCTGGTTTAAAGCTCCATGTCTCTCCCTTCTTTTGGACCGTTTCTATCCTTGAATTGATTGTAACACGGGGAGGGTAAGGAAAGTGCTCCTGGACACAGTGAAGGTCTATAGATTCCAGTGCTGATTGAATGTTTGGTTTAAGTGTGGAAACTGCCGGTGTGTTTGCATGGGACCGGTGCTCTACAGAGCCGGTGCGCCCATGAGCTTCCTCGTTGTTGAGGAAACCTCGTGATCATCTATAGACCTTGGACGCGATCAGAGAGTTGGTCTACGGTTTGTCACAACAGCACAGTGGTGATGTCACAGCAGAGCCCATAAACGTCAGGGCTCGGCAGTGACATCACACTGATGCGAGAGGCACGTGAGGTCACTGGGAGGGAGGAGAGGCCGACACACAAACACAAACACTGAACATGCAAAGGTAACGACAGACTGAGGAGGGGGAGCAAAGAAGGGAATAAAGAGAAATTAGGAATAAAATTACTGCTCTGTAGCCTTATGTTTAGCTTTTATTTATGTTGCATCAACGCAATGAAGCAGGAAATAAAAATCTGCAAATTAAAAGGCAGCTGTCTGTGTAGATTCCCAGTCATCCAGGTCATGGTAATCCTAAGAGCTTCAGTAGAAGGCAAATGGACTTGACTCTTTGGTCCGTGAAGACGTTTTACCTCTCATACAAGAGGCTTCCTCAGTTTAAACCAACTGGTGGGGAGTTACAGGTATTTAGTCTCACTCCTAAATCACGAGACGTTCTCAAATGACCCAAGGCATGAATGGTGGTAAAACTGCCTAGGGAGGGATGACCTGCCTGGTAATACTGCCTGGGGAGGAATGTTTCAAGCTGTTACTGGTGGTGAAACCGCCTGGGGAGGGATGGTTCAAGGTGGTAATGGTGGTGAAACTACGTAGGAATGGTTGACCTCTACTGTTAATGATTGTGAAACTACCTAGGAAAGAATGGCTGAAGGGGTAAATGATGATTAAACTGTCTGGGGAAGGATGACGCATGCTGTTTATGGTGGCAAAATTGGCAAGGGAAAGATGGCACAAGGGGTTATTAGTGGTGAAACTGCCCAGGGAGGCATGAACCATGGTGTGAAACTGCCTGGGGAGGGGTAACTCAAGGTGCTACTTGTGATGAAACTGCCTGAGGAGGGATGGCTCATGATGATAATGATAGTGCAACTGCTTAGGGAAGGATGACTCAAGGGGTTATTAGTGGTGAAACTGCCCAGGGAGGCATGAACCATGGTGTGAAACTGCCTGGGGAGGGGTAACTCAAGGTGTTACTGTGATGAAACTGCCTGGGGAGGGATAGCTCATGATGATAATGATAGTGCAACTGCTTAGGGAAGGATGACTCAAGGGGTTATTGGTGTTAAAACTGCCTGGGGAAAGATCTCATAAGGTGTTAATGGTGGTGAAATTGTCTGGTAAGGATTGAGTCATGGTGTTAAACGTGGTGAAACTGCCTAGTGAGAGATGACTTGTGGTGGTAGTGATAGCTAAACTGTGTGGGGAAGGATGACTCATGCATGAAATTGGCATGGGAAAGATAACACAAGGGGTTATTAGTGGTAAACCTGCCCAGGGAGGCATGAACCCTGGTGTGAACTGGTGTGAAACTGCCTAGGGAGGGATGGCTCATGGTGGTAATGATAGTGCAGCTACTTAGGGAAGGGGTTATTGGTATTAAAACTGTCTGGGGAAGCATCTTTTATGGTGTTAAAGGTGGTCTAACTGCCTAGTGAGGGATGACCCATGGTCATAGTAGTAAAACTGCCTGGGGATGGATGACTCATGGTGGTAATGATAGTGCAGCTACTTAGGGAAGGATAACTCAAGGGGTTATTGGTGTTAAACTGTCTGGGGAAGGATCTTTTATGGTGTTAAAGGTGGTCTAACTGCCTAGTGAGGGATGACCCATGTTGTTAATAACAGAGAAACTGCCTGGGGGATCTCAAGACTGTGTTGTAAGTACTTGATAAGTGGTAACAGTCCTGCTATCGCTGCAGTTCCACATCCATTCACACCTTGAGTCATCCCTCCCTGGGCAGTTTCACCACCATTAACACCTTGGCCATTTAGCATCCATTCACACTTCAAATCATGTGACTCTTAACTGTTAACAGGCTGTGAACCATGTGATTTGGGGGTGGGATTTAATACCTGGACTCCCCACCAGTCAGTTAGAACTGAGGGAGCCTCTTGGAGAGACGAAACATCTTCAAGAACCAGAAAAGAAGTCCAGTTGCCTTCTGCTCAAGCACTTGGGAATAAAAACTGTCTTCAAGTGGAAAATGCTCAGTGGCGACCCCTTCTAAAAAAGTCCAACATGCCAACTGTCGATAACACTTTCTCTGAGATGTTAAAGCTCGGCCGATCGGCACTAAATCTCACTTTCCAAACCACAAACTCAAACCAAAGGTGAGGGAGTTTTAGACAAGCGTGTGGGGTACAGGACATGGTCTGAGGTAATACCTAAGGAAAGGTCCTTGAGTGTTTCTATTCACATCTTCTACCCATTTAGTTACATCATAAAACTCTGTTTTGAAGCGAGGGGTTAAATACCTGTGGGAAGGGGGAGGAGGGGGGAGTTAATGGACACAACACAAGGAGGGGGGGAGAAGAGAGAAAAGTAAATGAAAAGGACAGAAAATCTCCAGAAATAAGCCAGTGTGGGGGGAGGGGGAGGGGAGAGAGGAAGAGGAAATATTTTAGGAAAGCAGAGCAGAGCAAAGATATTCTGAACAAGATGCAATTGAGAAAATGGTGAGAAGATGGTGGACAGACCTGTGCGTGGTCTCGGACGACAACGGCACCATGACAATCACAAACAACTGTGTGGTGTGTCGCAGGCTCAGTTGCATATTGGTCACATCATTCCAAGCAGTCGGCCTTCAGTCAGTCTCATGCTCATAACGAGGTCAACGGGTGCACTACTAACACACTACTTCATAAAATGCCAAGAGCTTTCGAACCCACAGACAGACGAGCCGACACGCCAGGCCGGGAGGCAGCCGATGCTCATTCACAGTCAACAGGCACAGATGCAAACACTGGACTTGTTCACAGGCTCTGAGGTAAAGATTTAGAAGTGCAGTGCAGCCTCACAAGCCAGACAAGAGCTTAAGGAAGACATGATCTCACTGTCTTGTGACTTTCAAGGCTCAGTACTATTTATACCTCTTTATCTCTGATACAAAACTTAAGGACAGCATTTCTTCAGGAGTTTTTTTTTTTTTTTACAGATATGCATCACCTTTAAAGGATAAGGACAGTTCTTTATTTTTTGAAGGCCAACAAATCCAACAAAAAGACCAAAACCAACAATAAATTGAATCTAGTAGAAAATGAGTGCAGCCAGAACCTGATGTTGGTTATTCCTGTGTACCATAGACTCTCACTGTTGTCCAATCATTATTTAACCCTGTGTGCTTTTGACTCCCGTTACATTTTCCTTCACTGTGGGCTCATTTTTCACTGCAATATAAAGTCCAGCACCTTAATGGAAACAGCACAACCGTAACTAGAAGTAAGGAGAACTTGAGGACATGGTTAGGATGCTATAAATCAGATAAAAGTAGAGTTTCTTTGATTATTTATTTTGCAAAGGTTGCAAATAAAACATGTTTCCAGGTGTTCCAAATACTGGAGAAAAATAGTACAGTTCTACATTAGATAGACAGAGAGATAGAGAGATAGATAGATACTTTATTGATGACATTTAAGACTATTTACATATTTACAGCCTCTACAAACCCAGTGTTTTCTCTCTACTCTGCACATCATCTCTAGAAAGATGTTTCACCATGCTGAATGTATCTTCCAACAACTTGCTCCTCTGTTTACTGTTATTGA
>OMNN01024022.1:0-27961 GCA_900302755.1 Chromis chromis
GGGACGACTACATAAACCATCTAATCGTGGTATTATCAAGCCCTTTGAGCCAGTTACCTTGTGTTTATGCCTTTAATAAGTCGAAACTGTTTCCATTTGCGGTTGATCATCCACATGTTATTCTTTTCCACTATGCACTGGCAGACTGTTGTTTATAATTGCAGGTTTATGGTATTGCTGTATTTTCTCAAATGGGGGCCGCAGTCCTGAATAACAAAGTCTGCCCATCTGTGCGGTATGTCGAAACGTCACAAATGATTTAGCCGTTCGAAGCGGGGAGTACTTAGGCCGTAAAAAAATAATTCAGTGTTAGCCAAATGTTCCTCACTTTTTCTTCTGTTGAAAGAGCTAAGGATACAGAATTTGAAACGACTGAAGACTTAGATGAAACACTGAGCGTGTGTTCTTATTCGTCTTTGGCAGGAGTGAGAATTTGCCTCCTTGGCCTGAATCTTAATTTCCAATCTGACAGCCCTGAACAATAGCAGATTTTGGCTAATTTATTCATTTAAATATTGGCAAATTCCTGTTGGAAGTGATAATGATTTGGCTTTAAGAAATAATGGTTAAAAGGGAGCAGTTGAAAGTAGGAGCCCGGATTCCATTTGCCTTCTGCTGCAATACATGGCCGCGATTGTTTTGCTTGTGTAATGTCCTGTAATCTCCTTTTATGATGAAAACATGATGCAATCACTTGTACTTTTTTTTTTTGTTTCATCCCACTTTTTTTTGTTTCATTACATGTGAACTGGGATGAGCTAAACTAACCCCCCCAGATTCACAAGGAACACTTTTCGGCAAATGGTTGATATGAAAACAAAATTGCTGGCTGTCAGTTTTGTGTTGTTGTAATTTTTTCATTGCCTTTAGAGGTTAGAATCATTGAAATGCAGAACATCTTTCAAACGTTTTCTCACTACTTGACTGATTTAATAATCAACAACAACAACTTTTCCCCTCAGTTAATAAATTGCACGTCTATAATAAATCTCATGCTGCCTTCCTTCTGAGTTTGACACATTTTGATGCAACGAAATGATGAACTGAGTGAAACAAATGCATTACACGTTAAAATAAATTATATTTAGTGGCAGTCACATAGCTGGTAAAATCAATCTTTATTATTAGTTAAGATGAAGTTGGGGAGATTATGATTTGTAGAGGACATGGGATGCTTTTTGGTGCATCCAAAACCTCTGAAGGAGTGCAGATGTCCTGCATTATTATTCATTTCGACTGAGTTTCAAACAAACATTATGATTGTTTGCAAGTGTTGTTAGGAGCAGACATGCAAATATCACAGACGGTGTAAACATTTTTACTGTGAACACATTTTTTCTCAGTGTAAACAGAATTCACTCGTATTTTCTGTTCATTCGGCCATGGAGTGTTGGCTGTTGTTTATATATTATTAGTCGAATTGGGACTTTTAGCCTTTTCCTAAAAGGCAACAACATTCGCCTTCCCTGTCTAATATTGAACCCTTTATTCCACAGAGAACATGCATTTTTCGTTACATTAGTTCTAAACCAGAATATTAAGCTAGCTGCATGTTCCTTGTGCATTTAACCAAGGCCAGTGAGATTATATTTTGAAGCATACTGTTGGCTATCAGGTGTGTGTAAGGATTTAACACCTTCTAGCACTTAACACAAAAGCATAATTGTGATGGAATATAGTGAGACTTTTATGCATATATTTTTAGTATGTTCTCATCAGCCAGAATATAAAACTTCAAGCTTACAATATGACTTGTAACACAATGGCATGTCCAGCTGCTTCTGGATCGGAGTAATTCCACTGACTTGTGGGGGGCAGTCTTGATGTAGAAGTCATTACTGCATAGCTTATAATCAGCTGCCTTGTTTCTGCTTTGGACCCTGCCATCGCTACATAAGACGGACTAATTCCTTTTAATAACTCATTGTCTAGACTCGCTCATACCGACTGTGGATTCTGGCCTTGCGTCACAGGTGTGGTCGACTCTTTTTTTAGATGTCTCCGTCCCTCTCCATTGTCTTGTTATGCGGCCCAACTGGCCAGATCTTGGGTGGTCAGCCGTGGTCGGTCAGACTGCATCTGCCTGCTCATTATTTCAAAGAAAGGGAATCCTGTGAACAGCACACATATAGAGATCAGTGGGAGATGGACAGGGAATTTAGCAAACACACAGTTAACAGTGGCCTTCTATGTACCGTCAGGGTTTGTGAGCTTCACTGACAAGCTAAGAAATATTAAGGTTAATGAAAAAGAAAAGGAACTTGTCTGAAAGATTAATCAAAGCTGCCACAAAGTGATAGCTATTGATGGATGCCGTCAGCCTTTTCACAAACAATTTAGGCTTTTGGGTGCAACCTCCGCTTGCTTTTTTTCTTCTTCTCCAAATCACTCGGTTCCATTACAGGGACATCACCCAACTGCTGTAAGTGAAGGTAACCCAGCCAGCATTTTAAATGTGTTATCATCAGCTTAAGCGTAAGCCTGTTTTACACAGGATGAGGCTTCCCATGCAAACCTCCCTCTTATTTTTAACAGTTTAGCCCTTCAATCTCTTGCCTGCCTGCGTGTCAGTGCCAGGCAGTAAATTAATATGCATTAAAGCTAAGCGCTCAGGTGTTGAGGAAGCGACCTGGCATTTTGCGGAGAGCAGCGTCGAGAAAGTGGGCTGTGAGTGATGAGGGATAGGACCAGTCTTGACACTTTGAGTCAGCCTTTATTCAGTGTGCACCCTCTGTCATCATGTGCCTGCCACTTCTTTCATCTCTGTCATGCACAGGACACCATAACTCCGTTAGTGACACCCACAACAAATATGGACCAGTCCTTCTTCAAAACACACACATGTTCTGTACTATCTACCTTTCAGTACAATTGCTTACCATCTGGGGGGCCACTATTGTGTGGCATTTTAATGGATATTCATAACACTGTGATTTATAGTCTGGGTTTTCTACTGAATTGCCATTCAGGAGATCCTATAATAGGTTGTTTCTGGGCAAACGGAGTAGGTTTCGTGTCTCCATAAGTCATCTTCGCATCTATTTTTATTTCTTCTTCTTAATGGCTCCAACAGGTATACTTTCCCGAGGCAGTTTCCTACCTCGTAGAATTTTGCGGGATACAAGACAGAATGATGAAGGTGACACCTGGCTTAAGAATGAATCCTTTTCCGATGAGAAAAACACACACAAACATGCACATCTGGAGAAAGAATAGGCACCGCCAGACATGTGGTGCAATAATGCAAAGTCCCAGTGTGTTTCTCTATTCCCCCTCGGGATCCCCTGTGGAGCTCAGAGACGTTTTGGTCACCAAGACACCTAAAGGACAAACAGTGGCCAGGTGCCAGGGAGACGGCAAGTCGCCTAATTCATCACCACCTCTTGCAGAGTGACGCATTGGAATCACATAGTGTGCTGTACCCATGCCTCCTCTCTCATCCTTTCTCTGTAGTTACATGAAATAGCTTGGAAAAAGGCTAAGATGGCAATATCGTAATTAGCGGGGCACATTAAAAGCCGAGCCACAAAGCATGTCATTAAAACTGTCTGCTTCAAGCCACCTCTGTCTTTCCTGACTCCCACAGAAAACTAGAAGTCACAGATTTTTTCTCATTGCAACTCCATGATCCCTCCTCCGTTAGTTTTTGTTGGCCTGCTTTCTCTCCATCTCTCCTTGTCGTCCTCTCGTAGGGAGATGAATTGGCAGTCGGACTGACTTGAGCTCATCAGTCACTCTGTCAATCCTTGTGGGGTGATCAAAGCTGCGGGACGCGACCTGTCCCATCCGTAACATGATTTAGCCATAAGAGGGAGAGGATCCAGACATCTCTGTTCTCTGCTGTGTCTGTCAGCGCGCTGATAAATAAGAACCGCAGAGATTGAGGCATTAAGAAAGAAAGCTTGAAATGTGTTGTCTCTGTGGAATTGTCTCATCCTGTTATTCCCTTTCGTTGGTTGGATGGTAGAAAAGATGAGGCCCGAAGTGAGAAAGAAGGGAAGAAATTCAGGGCAGGTTTTGTGATGATGTGTGGACGTGCCTGAGAACTGGATTTCCCCTCAGTCTCAGGGCAGCTGCAGGAGTGAATGCATCTCACTGTTGATCTGTGGCTGCAGGATCAACACTCAATCTTAGAATTATGTCTATCGCGTGACCTTGTACATGCATCACTGTCCAATTTGCTGTTATCTATTAAGTTTAATGCAATGAGTTCCCCTCGTTTTGCCTTGTATCTCCTTCCCCATCTATCTTATCGAATGAATTGCAATATACTACAGATGGACTGATTATCAGCCTGGCCGATTATTGTGGCCGATAATTGGCACTTTCCTGATTATCGGTATCAGTATTTTTTAGGGCTGGTCCAGAATATTCGAATATCCGAATATTTGTTCGTTGTGGTGGTATTCGAATAGTAATTTTGATATTCGCCTGCCGCCGGTAGCGGCAGAGCGCGCTGCCGAGGCTGCAATGTGCCGCAGAGCGTAGCTGAGGCTCTAATACACCAATGTTCCAGTACGCGGACCTACCAACTCCGATGTTGTCATGCTCCGCACCGCTCCGCTGCAGTCTGCAGCCTCCAGCCTCCCCCCACCACCCCCGGCGCACCGCTATGGCTCGAGACGAATATTCGTATAGTCATCATTAATTGGACCCGAATATTCGAAGGACGCCAACTACTATTTGGAACAGCCTTAGTATTTTTATTGACCGATTATTGATAGATTAAATGCTAGCCAATATTAGAAAATCTGTCAGTATTGGCGTATATGTTGTCAGATATATGTCGATATATAAACTAGGGATAGACCGATGATTAGCCTGGCTGATTATTGCGGCCAATATTTGGCATTTTTTCAATTATAGCTATTTTTATTGACTGATTATTGATAAATTAAATGTGCTACTTCAGGTCTGATGCAGCCTCCTCTCTCTGTGTGTTGTGACTCTGTAGTCTCAGAAATGACTCTCAAACATAAACTGCAAAAACTGAAAAAGAAATACAAGCCGTTGCCCCAAACCAGGAAATTAGCTCCTCTCACAGTGGCTAAGGCTATGCTAAGTAAGAAGGCAGCCACAGATTACCCTGAAACAGAGTCTGGAAAACAGTAATTAATGATGCTTTAAGATCTGAACCTTAGTGGACAATAAAGGGGTAGAACAGTGAAAGATTAAGAAAACAGAGAAAAACTGCAGATGTAACTGCAGGAGACAAACTGATCAATCTCAGTTGATCCCACATTGTCCTAATCTAATCACTCCTGTTTCTATTTTACATATTCAGTTATAGTAACCCTTATTAATGAAGAAGTCTGCCTTTCATGTTTACCAGTAACCGGCCTTGGTATTGGCCCTAAAATAAACCCATATCAGTCGATCCCTACAATATAAACTAATCAGCCTCAGCATTAAAACCTCTGACAGATGAAGTGAATGACAGTGATAGTCTTGTTACAATGCAATGTTCTCCTGGAGCACCTTTGGTTCTGGCATTCATATGGATGTTACTTTGACACCCACCAAGCACACCACCCCTCCCCTCCAACAGTAACACCGATCACAGATGACAGCCGCCTCCCCCAGCAGGCCCTTCCACACCGCAATAACCGCTCACGAAACAGCTTGGGGAACAAGACAAAAAGCCAAAGGCATTGACCGAGCCTCCAAAACTCCAACAGATCCCAATCTGATTGAGCATCTGTGGGACGTATTGGAACAAGTCCATCCACAGAGGCTATATCTTTTTCTCTCTTTTTTTTTTTATATATATTTTTAATTTTTCAATTTTCAAACGTACCATCAGAAGCCTGTGCATCCATCCAGGATTAATGTCCCTGCCAAGACACATTTCCTCAAGCTATGTCTCATTTCTGCCCTTATCAACTAGTGCTGCTGACAGAAAACCAAACAAACGGCAGAAAAGCATATGTTTCATGTGCATCTTCACTTTTTTTAAGGCTGAAGTTGTCCCTCTAATGCACACAAACAGCTACAAATAAGAATGTGCAGGAAAGAGTTGTCCCGGTTGTCTTTTCTACGCACTCTGACTGCAGATTCTCTTATTTAGTGTTGCCTACTGTTGCTCGGGGAATTCATACTTATAAGCCCAGTTTGTAAAGGAAGACTTGTAGACCCATGGTAGTCCCTGTGGTGGATCCAGCAGATGTGACTGTGCCTGCGTTTGTTTTGACAAAGCAGGCTTAACATGTCTGCCCAGAAATACCTTCCGGAGTTGGCTAGTGCAACCTATTACATGTCAAAGGTCAGATATACTCTTGCCCTTTCCAGACTGCCAGTCTTCTGTGTTTTTTTTCTCTTTTGCCTCACAACCACTGACCCCAATTTGCCCACATCTCACCTGCCTCCCTCCTCATTTGTGCTGTTTTTATCTACATTTCCGAGACTTCTCTGCCTCCTCTAATTTCCCTCCCTCTTAAATCCTTCCCTCTTGTCTGCATGCACTTCGTCTTTCCTCTCACATTCTCCCGTGTCTGCTGACACAGTGCCGAGCGGATGCCTGACACCTGGGGTTGGCAGCGTTTTCTTTCCTGCCTAGCATGACCTGTAGAAGGGAGAAGAGAGTCGGACGAGGGGGAGGGAAAGGCCAGGGCAAGCCTCGTGCCCCCCTGCCTCAGCTGGGTATGACCACTGAGGTTTTGCGGAGATCCGAACACGTGCAGGGGGCCTTGAGAAGAATGCCAAGATGTACACAAGCATTCACAAACATGGCGGCAAGCACAGAAAATTGGCATTCCTCCGTGCCTAAACACAACACACAAAGAGGATATGCAGGATCCGGGGCATTGCAGTGAGGGGATCCAACATGCTTAGAATCAAAACATTGATTTTAATTGTAATTTTGCTTTGTGTTTTTGAAACGTGATGAGTTTACTACATTGTTTCGGTGACTACGAGACTCATTCAGTCAGTTTGGCAGTGGTAGCGGCTTCTCTGTGCTTTGTGTATTTTTGAAAAGCTTTTTGTTTCTAAGATTTATGACTGTGAGTGCTCTCCATGATGATTACTTCTGGGTCCTTCTTCTCTCCTCCCATGACTCAGAAATCTTTCCCTCTCCGCCATCATGCCGGATCTTCCAATCCTTTTAATGCACCTTGATTAGTCAAGGAGAGAGGGGATTTCTGGTGGAGCTTAGAGCAAGAAAACACAGGTGTATCCTAGCTTTCACATCCTGGCTGAGAGGAGCTAAGATACGGGAAGAGGAGACATTTTACTCTCATGAAAAGCATCTTATGTTGCAGCAGACTGGGCTTTTTTATTGTTAGGGTCTAATAAGACCTAGAAAATGTGTCCAAAGTGGTATTATACATTGCTCTACAACCTCACTGTGTAAGCCTCCAACACTATTTACAGTTTGCTGAGAAAAAGAAAGAAATTTGCACATTATCATAGATTATATCAAGGTTATTGCATCTCAAATCATTAGGGATCTTTTCCTCAACCATCTCTGATTTGCTTAAAAATTAATTATGGATAGTTAAAATGGTATCTGTGATATTTTCGATTGATATACAAAGTACTTTCCAAGATAACAGTCATTAAAATGTTGCTTTTCGACCCTCTTTCGGCACATTTTTCTGCACATTGAAATTTGAGGCTGTGTTTGAACGACAATATCTCAGGAACTATTAAATATAAAAGCCTGACATTTTTCACTGTTATTTTTCATCATGGCATTCACTTATAATCTGCAATATTGGTCAAGTGAATAAAAAAGTCTCTGATTATGGGTGAGTTGAAATCTGAAAAAAAAAGGAAGGTGTCATAAAAAGCACACAATAACAAAAACATTGTTTATACAGAAGTCAATTAGTGATGTTGTCTAAACCATATTTAGTTACTTGTCGCAATGAAAGAAAGCAAACCATTAGAATACTTTTTACTCTGAAATGCTTGACAATTAGATATGATTCAGAAGAAACCACTAGTTGACTCCTGCATTATCATCATTATTCTTTTTTTTTATAATATTTCAACTCACTCATAATCAGACACTCTTTGATCTACTTGTCCAATATTGCAGACTCTTAGTCGATGGCATGATGAGAAATAACAGTGAAAATCTTAGGCTTTTTTCTCTATAATAGTTCCTGAGATATTGTCATTTAAACATAGCTTCAAATCTCAATGCCCAATTAAATGTGCTGAAAGTGGGTCCACTGGCATGTTCTTTAAAAGATTAAATCTCAGGAAGTACTTAATGTTTCAATCTGAAACTTTCACAGTTATCTTTATAAATATCCATATTTTATGCTATAAAAACTTTCAGGCATATCAGAGACGGTCGAGCCGAAATTGTTCTAAAAATTTGATGATTTGAGATTGAATTACCCTTTAATAATCAGCACGGATGCACCCCACTTCATTCAGTCACTCATACAGACGGTGCAGTGGATGTATTATAAAAGTAACGGGGCCCACTGAGGCTGCAGAATGTATGGGGCCAAGATTTTGGGTACTGAGCATGACAGGAAAAGGAAACTTTTCTACACCTGCTTGTCAGTGCTAGTTGTCAGTGGGTGCTTGTAAATACCGGCAACCCTGGAGCCCTGGATTATTTGGAACACAAGGCTTTCATCTGTATATGACAGAACCGGACCTTGTGGAATAAAGTAATGTGGGTGAAATAGCGGTCAATGAAAGTTCTCCTCTCAACTCTGGCCCTTAGTGCTATTGCAAAACTGCGTTAGAGGTCTTTTTATAGCTACTTGGCACGCATAATTACCTCTCAACATGTAAAGAACATTAAGACAAGAAACTGTTGAATTGCTTTTGCATGCTGTATCTGTGTTTGGCAGCGAGAAGTAGGGCTTTGTCCTCTGCACTGCAGTAGGGTAGGAGTGTGTGACAGCCATTTTTGCTAATTATGTTTCTAAGCACATATTTCATCTGCTGCTCACTGTTCCCTGTCCGCACTTATCATACCCCCCCCTCCCTCCTCCCTGTTCATTCGGCCCACGCTTTAATTCTCTAAGACTGTACCACCAGCTTGTCTATTACCTTAATTTAAAACTCTGGAAGAGAAATGAAATAATAGCGGTTTTATCAGCTATAAATCCAGTATGGCATTACTCAGAGCAGACGGTCTCCCTGGAAATTAGCATGAGCGGTGTGATCCTCTAATACTACATCTTGTGTCAGACTGGTGCGTTTCTTGTCGTTTGTTTCGGGATCTGTTCATCTATTTCCCCGGTTCTTCTGTCACCCTGTCAGCAAAGGTTAGAGGGGGTTGAGGCTCTGCATGTTCAGCAGAGGAGGAACACGACGCTTTATCTTGTCTTTCGGTTTCACATCAAAACCATTTTATGCATTTAATTACGTGGATTCACTCTTTCAAAAGTCTGAGTCGAATGAAATCCATCATACGTCAAATATTGTAGATTTTCTGGAATCTCGGGTGGTGTTTGAAGTCTGGAGGTGAGCCGAACAGAGTCTGTGAACTCTGCCAACAGGTGATAACATGCCGGAGTCAGTGTGAGATGGATTTTGTTAGGTCTCGGTTGATGACGGCTCACCCCCAGTGGTGCTGGAGCCCTCACGTCCCTCCCCAACCTCTTGTGTGCAAAGATCTCTGGTGAGTGTGTCTCCAGAAATATTTGTGTGTCTGGGTTGATGGGTGCACAGCTGGCACGAGTGTGTCCTAACAGATGCTCTAGCATATCTGTGTGTGTTTGGGGGGGGAGACAGAAAAATTCTGGCAAAGTGGACACTGCAGATGCCTCTGATTGCACGCTGGATCAGGAAGGAAATTCCTCTAGGACGAGGACAGAGGATCAACAGCTACAGCTTGCTGGTCCAACTTGGCAGAGCTTCCGCGGTGAACGCAGGCAAAGTATATCCGCATGGAGAGCATAAGCATGAAGGCACTGATACACACACACACACTCACACACATACTCACACACATACATACACCAGGGACATCAAATCTGGATCCAGTCCAAACCTCTGGTGATGATTGTACATGATGACTGCTGTTATCTGCAGGCTGAGGTGATAATCTACTCTCATGTCTCCCCTGAGACTCTAAACCGACTCTTGTGCATTAGAGTCATGGTTGGCCTAGGCCTCTGGGGATGGAAGGGGTGGTGGTGGTGGTGGAGGTGGTGCTGTGCAGAGAAGAAACCTGAGAGATTATTTTTTAAGCGGGACCTTGAGGTAAGGTTTATTACTCTGGGATTTATCTGGCGTTTAGGAGCTCTGGGGGCCCTCAATCTCCACATGCAGTTGGATTTAAGGATCAGTAGCACCTTCAATCCAAGGAATTTCTGTTTCTACGTTAAGGTGGGGACACACATTGCAACTTTTAAACCATTATCTTGATTTGGGTGTGACAGCTTACCAGACCAAGTTGGACCTGGTCTGTTCTAGTCAACAGATGGGTCACAAATTAAAGGAAAAACCAACATAAAGTGTCTTAGGAAGGCTAGGGTCCACTAAGAGCTGCCAGAACTGCCTCTGGAAATTAACTGTGGGGATGGAACACATAATCTCTCATTTGGTGGTTGATGATGCTGGTAGAATACTCAAATACAGCCAAATTCTCCCATATATGTTGCATTAGGTAGCAATCTGATAAATAAGAAGGCCAGAGCTTATGATTCATGTCATTTTCATTCTCATTAAACCATTCAGTGACCCCTTGTGCCCTCTGGATGGGAGCATTGTCATCCTGGAAGAGGCCACTGCCTTGAGGATAGAAATGTTTCATCTTAGAACAAAGGTGATCACTTAGAACAACTTTGTATTGATTTGCAGTGACCCTGTCTTCTAAGGGGATGAATACACCAAAAATCATGCCAGGAAAGTGCACCCCAGAGCTACTGGATCCCTTTTACTGTATGTTTCAAGCATTAAGGCCTGAATCATCCTCTTGGTCACACATGCACTTAAGATTCAAGAGTTTTTATTCATCATATGCTCATACCGTATGTGCAGTGAGATGCAAAGTGACTGTTCCTCAAGGCTGTGCAACAACAATAAGACATTATAAAAGAACATTCTGAAAAACAAAGGAGGTACATATTGTGAAGCTAAAGTGCAGCCGTGTGTGTGTGTGTTCTTATGCATGAGAGCGTGGGTGCATACATCTATATGTTATTTACATATTTACATGATCCAGTGTGCTGTAGCTCACAGATGAGGTCCTGTGGTGTGGATTTTGACCTGAGGACAGTGTGAGGAAAAAAGCTTTTCGTGAGTCTCTCTGTGTTTGCCTTGATGTTGCGCAGTTGCCGGCCAGAGCGCAGCCACTCAAACAGTCCGTTGGCGGGGTGGTGGGGGTCCTCCATAATCTTGTTTACCCTGACCATGCTCCTCCTCGTGTAGATGTCTTGGAGGGTGGAGAGCGTTGTGCCCATGGTATGCTCTGCTGGCCTCAGCACCTAATGTTGAGAGCAGGGGAAGGAGGATTCATCTGACCATGTAGCTTTTATTTCCACATCTCTGTAGACTAGTGCCTATCGTTGTTGCTCCACTGAACTCTCAAATGTGCATTAATCTTTCTAATGAGTGGTTTATTCACTTTAGCCCTACTCTAATATCCCTCTCTGTGTAATTGGTGACAGACTGTTTATGCCAAAAGTCTGATCATTTCATGCTTTGATATTTTCAGTCATCTGAGGAAGAGTTGCTCCTCTGTTTTGCCTTCAAATCACTCTAATGCACGGGCATCACAGTCATCAAACATGCGTGGTTGAGCACAGCACCTGACCCTATTTACTGATGTCTTTCCCATAGATAGTCGCTGCTCCTTTTGAAACTGTCCAGTTTGTGCGATCCACGCCAACAATGAACCCTCTTTCAAAGTCGCTTTTCCTCTTGCCATCATGGTACAAAATCAGAATCAATTGGCCAAGCTCAGCCTTTTTATACATGCCACAGAACATGATTTGATGGTTAATGTAGCATCCAGTGCACTTGTGTGGAAGTCCGCCGTGTTTCTCTCCTCATTTATTCCAGGTTTTCCTTTGTCTCCTCTCACAGCTGGCTTGTAAAATAATATGATGTGTAATATGTTGAGATTCTAATCTTAGGTTTTTGAATCCAGTTGTTCTGCTAATGATTTTTTTGTTGGCAAGTGACACTGGCAACCAATGATGTCACATATTTTGTCCAAACGGAGCCATGGTGGTAAATAAACAGTTTAACTGAAGTTTTAGTTTATTTTGCATTGTTCACTCATCCCCAATAACCTCTGTAGGCTATTAGTCTGCACTGCATGGTGTTTTATCCAGGATTCCTTTTTGGCCTTTCAAGTGCAAATGTCCCAGCATGTAAACAGTGCAAGCTGCTGGTTGCTATCCATGTTGGTTCTGGTGCAAGAATACACAACATTTGGCATTCTTGCAGGACTGTTTACCTCCAGAACGCCAGTGGTTACTGATTGATCATCCAGTGTGGTGTCTTTATAAGTGGTTTTGTAGTTATTGTAGGTTTCAACTAGCCTTCACTTTTTTTCTAAGCTCAAGTGCAAGGAAATTAGAGTCGTCAAAATGTTGCCTTTTGCAGACATTAGATGCCTTAGCTGCAGGCGAACATCCATCCAGTGACGCAATTGCTGGTACAAGCATGGTAGATGCAGGATTTATTATAGGACAGGATGTTGGGTGCTTTACAGTTGGCATTAAATATGTGAAAATAAATGCAAAGCATCTGCCATGCCAGTTAACATTGCGTAGGCATTTGGCATTTGACACAGAAAACCTGGCAGGAGGATGGCGGCAAAAATGGAGGGTTTTTAACAACGTCTGTAGCTGTAGACAAGCAGCAGGGATGAATGGGGAGAGTTTGTCATCGGCCGTCTGCAGGCTTGCAAACCTCCCATGTGGGAGTAGAGGTCTGCAATTATAATACGTGTGTATAGTTGTTGGATTTATTTGATAGCGCTTGGATGTAAAAAAAATAAAATAAATAAATGCTGCATAATTGATGATGATGATGAATCATGATTCATGTGGAATGAGCACATGTGATAAGAGCATATGGCACATATACAGTGTGTCTGTCATGCATGTGTGCTAGACAAATGACTCAAGAGAATGGGATTCATGAATTTGGACATCTCATTAGACAGCAAAGTTCTATTGATATAATAACTTTTTTCTGTTTCGCTTGTCCTCAGTCTGTCTTTTTTTTATTTTTTTTTTGCAGCGTGAATTATTTTGCATTCCCTTTGCATTCCGCATCCCTCCTCGGAGTCCATCTGTTTATTTAACTCCCACACATAAACTGATCTCAACCACGGAAACCATGGAGAATTAGGGAAAAAAAAGGAGCACAAAAACTGCCTGTTAACACAAATATCTATCTTACAAGGTGTCATTATCGTAGACATACCCAACACAAAATGGTATGGTGCATGTAATACTGTGTTGCTCTTGTAATATTGGTGGCACATAACAAATCCACAAGATCAGCGCCTCTCTGACTTTGTCTCAACACAATCATCAGCTTCAGAAGACAGTGGAAGCTGAATTACAGGGAAGCTGAATTGGATTGCATTGCTTACACGCCCCTAAGTGTCAAAACTGGAAGAATAGCAAGCATTTAGCGCTTAAGCAGCTTCTGCTGTCTTGATGACAAAGTAAAACCTTGCTGCAGGGCGTGCAGGCCGGTCTTAATGTTTAGAGATTGGTTTTGCTTTTATTCGCCCAATGAGAGGTTAATCGTCGACGATCATAGCAAGCCTGCCTGAGGGCCTTTATTCAGAATTGCCGTCTTCTTCTAACTGTTTTTCTTTGTGCGTCGCATGTTTCCCAATAAAATAACCATCTGTTCTACAGGCGCTACATGCTCTGCCGGAAACTTATATCTAAAGACGGTTTTGAAGGTCAAGCGTCTCCCTCCTATAAACAAAAGGTTATTGTTTTTCTTCCGAGGAGAGCTTTTACAGATAAAGCTGTGAAATGTTTATCATGTATTTGTGAAGCCAGTTAACCATAAAAACCTCTGTTCCATTATATATTGCCCCCCATCCTTGTTTTGTGCTTTTTTTATGGACCTAAAGCTTTTAATTGGCTTAATTGAATTTTAATCCAGCTCTTTTGGCCCTATCAACCTCCAGTTCTTGACTTTATGAAGAAGTAAGTTCTGCACACACTTCCAGATGCACATCTCACACACAGGGAGAAAAAAAACAACCTTATTAATATTACTCTGACCAGCTATATTATATACATTTGGCAGTGGCTCATACTTCACATCAGCTCAATTTGTGGCCCATTCTGCAGCCATCTCTTTGAAGCATGAGTGGTAAAGTAGCGCGCCCGTGGTGGTGATTTGCCCACCCGTGGCGTTGTGTGTTCAAACTGCGAGGCTTTCACAGATAAATGATGCTGTGTGAGTTGACAGTCGGGCTGATGGGATGGAGCGGCGCTGTCATAACTCTTCCCCGCCATAACACCATGAACCTTGGCACATGCCTGACCTCGGAGGCCCTCTCTAACAATGACAACATATGTGTGCGCCTACAGTGATGCAGGCAGCATCACAACACACAAGGAATGAAAGTGCAGACGCAATTATTGTTGTCTAAATTGCCTATTAAAGAAAAGCTGATGAACTGAGACTCATGTTCAAATAATGAACTGCCGAAGCCAATAACTGGTTGCTTCACATGTGAAAACAGAGAATGAGAACTGGATGATGTATCAGGAAGCTGAATAGAAACGTGCATTATTACAATCACCTTGAAAACCTTTCTCTGTTCTTTTTCCAGTTGGAGATGTGCTCTGGTCTGTAGCAATGCTGACAGCTTTTTTTCACTTGTAGTTACTGTAGAAAGTAATTGCATGGTTAAAGCTGCCCATTGAATCCTCTGCCGCCTCTTATAATTCAGCTCCTGCAGAAACCTCCAGGCGTGTGTCTCATCACTCAGCAATGCCACACAGTTTGGCTCTCTGCCAGATTCTCAGATTCTACAGTAGCTCCCCTCGCAGCCCCCCGCTTAACTTCCACACACATCAGCCAGCAATCAGAGCTTGGCCAAGCCACCCACTGTCTTGAATTACACAGCAATTCACTCTGATAAGTACCTGCGCCTTAGTCATGCAGATTCCTGATGGATTTCTGATTGTGGGGTTTCTGCACAGAGCTGGAAGTACAGTAGAGCAGAGAAAAGTACGGACAAAGTTAAGCCGTCCGCCTCAGCCCGTGACACCGTTGTTTTCCGTTTTCCATTTTCAGCGTCCCGTGGTGCCAGAATAGCTGTGTGCGTTTGTGTGTGTTGCACGGCCATGCACATTTGCACAAGCATCCACGCTGCTTTTTACGCGCCATAGAAAGGGATCTTTTCTGGCTCCTTTGCCGCATTCCTGGGTGGATGTGTTATACCCTCCAAGGCCCTGTCCTGCTGTGCCTGATGGCGTGAAAAGGCACAACTGGGTGAGACCGAGGCACGACTACAATGTAAAGAGATGAGGGGCTGAGAGTCTTGATGCAGCTGTCGAGGATTTGGAAGTGAGGTTTTCTCTCCTTAGTGCTGTGGAGTATGATTAAGCCAGGACAGCACTTACTATGGAGAGGCTTTGGCCTGAGAAACTTTGTCATGGCACAGAAACGGAGACGGATGATGGTGGAAAGAGAATTATTCGAACAGACAGATATGGAGGGACAGCTGTTGGGTGCAAACACCATTTGCAGGGACAGAGAAAAAGCAAGGAGAGAGAAAGAAGAAATGGGGAGGCCTGTAGAGTCATTTATAAAGAAGATGTTTTTTTGGATTACCCTTAGGGCTGTGTTAACACAGCAGAGTCAGCAGTATGCCAACTGCAGTACATCGTAGATTTCTTGAACTTACCTCACCACACAGATGCAGGGCGGTGAAGCACCAAGGAGACTTGTATATGAACCTCAAGGCTTTGCCGAAGAACGATCAATAGCCTGTCAGCTCCTCTAACGAAGGAGTGATACCTTCATTTTCCCCAGGATGTGCTTCGTTCCACGTCCTGTCATTTCAATTTCGCCATCCCCCCCTACCCAAACTACACATGGAACGGAGATTAAGCATTGTTGTGTCTCAATTTATGCACTGGTGAAAGACAGGATTGAGTGTGGAATGGTTGGAAGGCTTTCTGCAGCATGTTGTCCATAATCCTTACAGGGTGTTAAACGAAGGATGGCATGATTCATGGAAGCGCAGTAAAACTCACAAAAAAGCCAAAACAGACTGCTTCACACTCATTTCAGTAAATCCCAACTGGGCTTTTGGCATCCCGCTCTAAAGAATGACTTCATTACATCATTGTCAATGAATAATTGTCCATTTTTATGACTGTTTAAATTCTTTATTTCATCTTGAACATCCTTATCCAGAGCCATGCAGCAGTCTACCTTCGGGCTCGTCCAGCAGCGCTGCATTTCTTGAACAGTAATGGTTCTCAGTCAGAGGAAAGCCAGCCATTCTCAGCTGACTTGCCAATGTGTGCCAGCACTGGCCGACACCACTTCATTCACAGCTGTGTGAGCTCTGTGTACACCACAGCTGCAGGGCTCTGCACTCTCCCATGAGATAAATGATACCCCCATTACCACACACAGCACAGCAGCGGCTTTTCAACGCCTCTGCTTTCTTATTAAAACAAGGTTATTTGTTTTTGTGGTGCTCATTGCAAGGTCCGTATTGTACTTCAAGTCTGAGAGCCTAAAATGTTCCTCTGAGTTTATCTCTATTTATTAAAGATTCTTGTTCTGTCTCAGCCTTGACAAATGGGGGCTGTGTGTTGGAACGCCAAGGTCAGTCTTCTTTCCCTGTCGGATCTTGAGGAATCGTGTTTGAATGCTAACATGCAAACAACCCCAACGCTGTGAAAATTCTCCCTATGTCCACAGTGTAAACCAGAATGTCGTGTGTGTCTCTCAAGATAACTTAATCGTGGTCGCTGCAAAGGCCCACATCTAGCACATTCACTTGTATACACATGCTCCACATGCTGCATACAGACAGAAACCAGGCAAAGGGCCACAGATGGTAAATATAGCTCACTGGGAGTGAGTGATCGCATCTCAAGCCAAATTACACTCTGTTTGTAGCTATAGAAACACTGCTAACCTCACTTTATGATTCCTGATGACAAAAAACCAACATCTGTCTCCTAAAGCATGACTTACTGTGGAAATGTTGTTGGGCCCTTCTGCTAAATGAATGCTGACAGCCATCTTGTTTTTTCCATGGGCACTGTTTAAAGTTGGCTGTCCAGTTGGCTGTCCTCAGTTCCCCAGGGAACAGGAAGAAGGCGAGCTCGTAATGATGCCGAGTAATGATGTAACATAATTATATTTGTCTTGTCACAGAAGTGCGTCAATGGAGCCCTAATTAATTCAACTCACTAATGGGAGGAACAAACTGTCTTGTTTTTCGCCGACTACGTCGCTCTTCGGTTTGCTCTGCTTTCATTCTGTACAGTGGTTGGCACGTTCTCGCTCTGTTGATCCCTACTTTATTTTTCCTCTTCATCTCGTTATCTGTCTGCCTCCTTATCATTTTTCTGTCCTCACCTTTTTTCTACACTCACAAATAAACATTACGCTCATTCTCCTCTCACCACTTGGCTTCTCCCCTGTTGTTCCTGCCCACCCAGCCACACAGTGCTATTCAGTCTCTGCTTGACCTTAGGTCTTGTGACATTGTGTCTTTTGATAAAAATTGAAAACCCTGAAGTCCATTCATCCTATCTTGTCCTTGCCTTTAAATCCTTTATGCGCTAAATGTGTTTATAATGGAAAAAAAGGTTCTGAAAAGATGGCAAAAAAAGAAATTATAGAGTAAGACAATTCTTGCTGTCATAATAAGGTTCACACCTGACTCCCTATCGATCAAACCGAGAAGACTCATACATTGCATTTCAGAGGATAGTCCCCCAAGCCAAAACCTTCTCCTTTTGTATGAATTTTCAGCTCCACTAAATTCTCAGACAGCCAAACCTTTAATAGTGTGGGAAATTGAAAACATATCAAACCACCATCACTATCCTTGCAGAGAACATGACATTGCCACACAGAAATGGTCCTTTTGGCACTTTCGGAGGCCGTTGTCCTTCAGGGAGCTTACGCAATATCTTTTACAAGAGATAGAGGGAAACTTTAGCCACCATTCCTCAAAATAAAATGGAAATGAAAAGAGTGGCCCTGCCCTCGTAAGTCATCCTGTGGGGAGAAATGTGACCCCTCTTGTACGAGATTGAGGCGCTAAATCAGCCTGCAGACACCTCCTGTTCCTCTCATCTGAAGGTGCTCCTGGTGAACCATCATTCATGCCGCAGAGCAAGCGCTTTGATATTCTGTGTATCTTTGCTTCGGCTTTGCAGCTCTGTGGTGCCCATGTGTTTTTTTTTTTGTATGCCTCCCAGTGTTTGATCTCAGTCGTGCGCTTGACAAAGACAGCATTGAAGGATAAAGAGAATTGCATATGGGCACTGCTACATTGGTGAGAGACTCATTTGCTTTCAGGACTTGCCCAGTCACCTTGACACGTCGTGCCCATGTTTGTGTTGCGACACCGCCTTCCGCCGCGCCTTGCGAGGGCTAAGGGCTTTATTGTCTCGAGCGAGGCTCAGACCAGCTGGCCCCGCTATTCTGTAAAATCACAGGGAGACAACTTGAGTGTACTGTGGAGTAACCTGCTGTAAACACACTCTGCCCGAGGTTGTGTTGCGGACGCTCTTCAAATTTTAATAACAACTCCCGGCTGGTCGGATACAAGGCTAAGTTTTGATATTCCTGTTTTATTGTTTGCATAAGCACGTTACCTTAGGACATTGTAATTCATGGGATCGGGTCTATTGGAGGCAGGGAATACAGGCTTGCAGGAGGACGCTCGCTGCTTGACTGATTTATTAAATGAAGAAATGAAGAAAAACTTGTAAAAATTATATTCCAGAAAGCAACATTTTACTGACAGCATGGGGCATCAAAAAGTAACCAACTCACTGTTTGTTTTTGCAGACTTTTGACCCGCCGGGCCTGCTGTGCTGACGTTGTATCTTCCTGTTTCTCACACTCCTAAAAAAAGGTAAGATTTCTGCTCTCACCTGCCACACCCCTCTTCCATCTGCTATGACAATCTGTTAACATCGCAGCAAAATGAAACTGAGACTCTCTAATTACCCAGGAGGATTCGATAGCACTCCTCCTCTAACATCTCCGGTGTACTGTTCTGTTTATTCAACAAGCCCCCTCGGATTGAAAAGCACTTTAGCTCGCATTAATTTCGCCGTTTCTTTAATTTCATCCCACACTGTTGCACTTGGGATCTCCCTGACTCGGATACAGATGTAGCAAGGTGGATAATCTTGTCCCAAAAAAAACAAAAAAAAAACAAAGTACAAATTGATGGATGTCGAGGATGAATCGCACCGGTGTGAAAGTGAAAAGGAGGGCCGCGCTGATAACCGTGCAGAACCCCCTGCTGTACGGTACCCATGCTTCAAAGAAGAGCGCAGCTTAAAGGGGCTAACTAAAATTAGCCGGGCAACAGATAACCTGTGCCTTGAGATCAAAGTGGGGCTGAACTGTCAGGCTCTTCGACGGCGCCTGTGGTGGCAGAGCCTTAGAAGGAGGAATGTCGAGTGAGGGAGAGACACACAGAGATGGGCAGGGAGTGAGGGAGGCTGCTATGCTATTCATGCAGGGGGATGAGTGTTCAGGAGGCCCTATTTCGAGGTGTAAAGTTCCACGGCAGGAGATTATTCATGGGGGTTTGGGATTGAAGGGTCAAGGTTTTTGTGTGTTGCACTTTCCTCCGAGCGGCGCTCCTCTGATACTCTCTAAGCATCCTGCTCCAGGCTTTATATTCTACAGGGTGTTTGATCACATTTGTTTATATGTTTGTGAGGCTTATTTCCAGTATAATGTCTTTTTGTTAACTGTGCTGCATCCTCAGACTGTATTTTTGGAAGAAAGTATCTTCTTTCCAAGATACTTTGAGGATTTGGATATGCATATTCATACAACTTTAGTCCTACCTCAAAAACAGGCTTCTTCATGGAGAACAGTAACTCACTCTGTCGGTCTGTTAGATCCTAGTGAACATTCTTAAAGAGCCCCTTCAGTGAAAATCTTTTTTTTTTTTTACCTTGTTAGCGTGTCCACATGGTGGTTATTAAATGCTAGGAGACACATCATGAATGAAATAAGCACTCAAAACCGCGAAGGAGTATTTTCCACTTGAAACTGCAGCTTACTGTTGATGGCCTCCAAAACATGGATTCAGACTTCCAAGGTTTCAACCTTTTTCCAAGTTAACAACAAACCTACAGACCTACGTACAAACCTACTTCTCTGTATCATTCTTCTTCTTCAGCATCAGCTTCTGGATCGAAAATGTAGCATTGAATAGTTGTGTTCGAGCAGCATTCTACATGAGTTGTTGTAGACTCATCGATCTGCACATTCTAGAGGAAGCAACAGTGTAGAATTACATCTAATCCATGTTCATTTATAACAACTGATTGTGTGCATTGTTTGTTTTTTATGAAATCATTTCTGTTTTTTCAAATAAGTTGAGCTCACCAAATCTTCTTCGTAACAAAAATAACAACAGTAGCAATGCATTCCATTTCAGAGTGTATTAACTTCTAGTATTACTGGATATAATGTTAATGCACATTCGTAGCTGATCTATAATCTATGTTAACTTATTAGATTTTATTTGTTGATCATACTGCATGAACATCCGATCAGGCATAACATTATGAACACCTGCCTAATATTGTGTTGGTCCCCCTTATGTGGTCAAAAATGCTCTGAACCAATGGGCATGGACAAGAGGACCTCTCAGGGTGTCCTATGGGGTCTGGCACCAGGATGTTGGCAGTGGATCCTTTGGTACTCTGTCAATCAAACTTGTTCCACTGCATCATGTTCCTCAAGATGTTCCTGATTGTTTGATGTTTTTGCCATGTGGTGGGGTGCATTTTCCTGCGGGGATAGGCCAGTGACATTTGGGATTTCCATTTGCATGAGGGAGTGTGCTTGTTCTGAGACAATGTTTATTTGGATGTCTAAGTCTCATCAACACGGATGCCAAAATCCAAGGTTTTCCAGCAGAACACCACATGGTACCAATATGATCAATGTTATTCACTTCACCTGTCAGTGGTCATAATGTTGTGGCTGATCGGTATATATTTTACTTATAAAATCTGAATCTACAAAGTAAATCTAGTGTTCAAAGGGGCCCATCTGCTCAATGCAACTGAGCTCCGTCAGCATTTTAATTATTTTGACTAAACTTCAATTCAGTACATCCTTTTTTTATGATCAAGTTTCTCCTTGAAGCGTCGATATACTGTTAATTGGGCCATCTTGTCGCTGATTTCCTGCTTTAATTAAGCATATATTGGCAGCAGTTTACAGACACCATTTTGTAGCAGATCAACCAACATTTTAAATTAAATTAGTATGCTAAACTTCTAAAATGCAGCAATGTGATAATGCCAATGTTTATGCCAATGTTGGATTATAAGTAAGATAGTTTGGATGTATGTGAAAGAAACTGTAATATATTATTTGCTTAGCACCACAGTACAATGCTTCAATGTTTGCATCTGTTTTCGGTTGTTTGCAGTGCTGCTGCGGCTTTGACATCTCCAGAGTTACTGTGGTTTTTTTTTTTTTTTTTTCTTGTACGTCTCTTTTGGACTGTCAGAGATCTATAATCTATATCTACATCCATGGAGTTGGCTGTATCCTGCTTGTCTCGTTCTCAGCGTGGTAGGTTTACAAAGAGTGTCTGTGCAGCATGAAAAGACGGGAAGAGAAACAGACGGATCATGAGGCCTGGTAGTGTTCGGTGTGACTAAATGTGCAATTAGGCAAAAAAACACAAAGAAACAAACAAGCACACAGCATTTGGAAACAGATCATTTTTAGCAGAGTATATGTTGCCTTACATCCCTAGTGGCTACACGGATGTGTGTGTGACTGAACGATGTGGCCTTCAACCAGCAAATCATTCACTTATATTGACAGCCAAGGACGCACTCAGGCGCATCTCACAACTCTCCGGCTTGAGGTAACAACTCCTTTGGGCCTCTCTGACCAGTAGTGGGTTTGCAGTTCAGTACAAGAAGGTTAACGTAGTGGGGTAGTGCTGGTGTGTGAGGAGTGTTATTGATATCCCTCCTGTTGTGCTCGCTGAAAGATACTGACTGATGCTATTCCACCAGTGAACCATTTACATATTTATTTCCCCGGCCAAACATCGCCACATGCACTGGTGGCCACCAGAGACCCTATATGCCTGTCTTTAATTGGCTATTGATTGACTCTGCCATGGCAGTGGGAGACAATAAATTACCGTCTGCTTGAGAGAGAGAGGGAGGTAGCAGACAAGTTGAGTGTGGGGGTGTCAGTGTTATTCTGAGTGTCAAATCTGTGGCTGCATTATTTATACATCGCTCATTTTTATTTATGGAGCAAGGATCTGTGACGCAATGCACAATGGAAACATGGCAATACAGACTGCCTCTTGGACGCAGTTTATTTGCATAGGTCAGCACACATTGGTTCTGTTTAGAAAGAGGGTGTGAGTGTGCAGAAAGGCAGTGTGCGTTTGAGAAGGATGAGCTGTTCAGTTTAGGTCACAGAGCTCCTCCATTTGACATGAAATTGGTTCCTCTACCACAGTGTTCATTGTCAAAATAAATAATGTGCTGTTATTTATGCGTGTGCAACTGTTTGCATGTCTGTTGGGTTTGTAGGAATTGGTTTTCTTTGCATTGCAATATGATGATCTGCTCTTCAGAAGGATACTGTCAATAAAAAAGACAACTATTAATTGCAAGTCTGTGTAGAACAAGGAAGAGGACTCCTGTTGGCCTTGAAAGCTGCCACTGGGAAACAATCATGAGGTGCAAAATATGGGTGTGTTTCCTCTGGATGCTATATCTATATCTATCTATATATATATATATATATGCACTGAACAAATTATTCATGACTTCCATTGAGGTTGTCTAGTAAAACACATGAGAATGACGGGAAGGGAGAGAGGGTTCCAATGTCTGTAGCAAAGAGGGCAATTATTCTGACTATTTGTGCTCGAGTGGAGCCTGACGCAGGAGCTCATCTTGGCCTTCTTGCATGAAAGTGCATCTTAACCTTTCATTCAGTCTTGGTACAAAAACCTCAGAAGTTAATACACATTACCAAGGAGCATCTGTGTGATTTGACGTTTTTTTTTTTTTACCTCTTTCTTTTAAATTGCCTTGACTTTACATGCATTCTCTCATGCTAAATCAAGATTAAGTTTATGTGTAATAAATGACTCTTTTCCTAATGCTTTAACTTTAGTTTAGCCTAAAGCGCGACACATTCTCTGCTAATGATCTAATGGAGCCACCCCAAAGCCACCATTAGCACCACAGCACAATGAGGTGTCAGTCACAAATGACCACACACAAACACTCCTTCAGAGGTTAAACGGCCACCCTGTCACACACAAACATACACACACACACACTAAAACCACTTGATTGTTTCCTCAACCTGTTGGCTTTGTTCAGTCAATCAGCCAGCCCGTCCATCCTAACTGCTTAATATAACCAGCCAGCGGAACCAGATGAATCTGAGAACAGAATTCCAGAGCGCCGTCATCCTGCAGCCATGCTGTTCCTGTACACTGGGAACAATCCTGGGAATGTCCCCTCCTGCTGTGTTGGACACATCCAGGTCCTGTTCTGGTAAATGCCAGCCGACTCAGATAGGCTTTGATGCTAGCCTTGCACGTGAATGCCTTTGTATGTACGCTGGTGCATGGGTGGTGTGCGAGCATGTGTGCATTTCTGTGTGAATGCTGACAGGCAGCCAGCTCGGGTATTGATCTGTAGCCATTCCGACTGGAGCCCAAAGGGCAGGCTGTATCATCTGTCAGTCACTGAGAAGGGCATTACAGCCGTACTGATCTTAGATCACAAATCCCTCTCAGAGACAGAGAGGCAGAGGGAAAGAAGAGAGGAGGGGGGGAGGAAGTCAGAGTGGGAGAGAAGAAAAGGCAGAAAGAGGCTGAACTCATGAAATAAGATGTGTAAAAGATATAGTGTGTGTACACCGATCAACCACAACATTCAAACCACTGACGCTGAAAGGTGAAGTGAGTGACATTGATCATCCTGTTACAAAGCAGTTCTGCTGGGAAGCTGTGGATCCTGTTACTTCAACACAAACCACCTATCTAGATATTCTTGCAGATGAAGCCCACTCCCCTGTATGTCCCAGCACTAAGCAAAAACTGCTCAGGAATGTTTTAAGAAACATGACAAAGAGCCCAAAGCATTGACCCAGCCTCCAAACTCCAGAACTCCCTCGGAACCAGCTCCATCTCCACCACACAACCCACAGGGCCCAAAGGATCTGCTGCAAACACCTAGTCAGACACCACAATACGCCCCCCATAGGTCCCATGTCCATGCCCTGGTAATACAAAGCTCCTTGGAGGGACCTACACACTACTAGACTAGTGGTTTTAATGTTACGGCTGTGTATGTCAGCATGTGTGCAGTTGTGTTGTGCCTCCGGTAAAGCTGCCCTCCGTTCACTCCTCTGCGGCCTTTGTTGATTGAGACAAACAGATCCTCTTTTAGGACCCGTGGGTGAAGACAACACTCGGCGTCGACCTTTTCACCTCCACGGCCACCCACATGCTTTATTCCCCCACACTCCTCAGCGTGTCTCTGTTTCTCCCAGCAACTCTCTCCACACCTCGGTGACAGCACAATTACACACCACTCAGACGGCATACAAGGCAGATACACATCAGCCAGATTAAACACACATAAACAGTCATGTGTACGCTCTACACACATCCGCGGCGTGGCCCTCCGGACAAATGATAAAACATAATCATGTGTGGAACATATCACAGCTCCGCTCATAATGACTGTAAAATGACTTCAAAGGTTACAATATCTCTCGCTGAGATAAGGATTCGAATGAAGCTTATTTTAATGCATTTTTCCTTCATAAGACCTTAAGTTCCTCAGCTGTTTTGATCTTTGTCTAAATTCTTTTTTTTTTTTTTTTTTTTTCTCCAGGCTTCCTCTCCAGTATTGTCTCCATTTGCATCTGGTGTAAAACCTATCCATTATAATCATGACTCAGATTGGTTTTGATTTTAAATAGTCTAAAAGCCAACAAGCCCCACTGTGTGGGTGTGTGTTTTTTTATAAGAGATAGACACATCTGATTGTATTGACGAAACCCAAGGTCGCCACAACTAGTCTTGCATGACTCCTCTCCGCCGTGCTCCTTCACAGTGATTATTCCATTACTCTAAATCTTCTAAATCTGTTCCCACCACACATTTAACACGCTGATGGGTCTCTGTGTGGCTTCAGTTTAAACGTTTCATGACACCAGCCTCAGAGTGTGGGAACCGCTGAGGCTCGTAAAGCAGGAGCGCCGATAATGGATAGACAGAGCCCCATCTGTATTTGTTTGTCTGTTACCTTTTTTATCCCCGCTAATGGATAAATGACCTGTCAGCGCACCGAGACTGTGCCTTTTGTGCTGGGCCACGGTGATGAATGCAAATTACTGTCCAAAGGAGGTATGTTGTTATGTCTGTATGGAACATCGGCTGTGATTTTATTAAGGTGTCCTCAAACAACATCAAAACAGCAAAATACGCAGCAGCTAAAATTTTGCATTTTAAATCCATTAGAAATCGCTAGTTTCATTTGATTGGTTGGTGTGATGTACCATGAGTGACACATTCACATTGATTCCAAAATAAAACTCCCAAAAAAAAAAAAAAAGTTAACTAAAGTCCATTCAGTGCCTTTGAAATATTCAAGGTCCAATCTGTGTCACTCACTGCGAAAATTTAAGCAAAAATTATTCTAGTTGCCAAGTAGCATAGATTTTGTGGTATCCATCATTTGTAAGGTTTTCTTCTTTTTTTTTAAAAATAATTCATTGCTCAATTCAACTTCAGTATTGGAAAATTAAGGTGTTTTGTATGAGTCATTGTTTTCCATTCCTCATGTAAATGATTTATCCGGTGATGGATGTGGCTGTACACTTTAACTCAATCAATTCCTCCTATACAGTACATGGCCTCCTCTCCTTAATAACACTTCATGTGGCATCTGAATGCGCATTAGCCCGCGTCCCTATAATCATATGCAGGTTGTGTTTTATATTCCATTCCACCTACTTCAATTTCCATGTCATCTTTCCTCTAAATACTGGCAGCCTATAATTCATGCTCCCCACTGTTGCAGCTAATCATCTAATTAGGTGAAATAAAAAATGTGCTGTATGAGTCTGCGGAAAAAAAGAAATCCCACCATATGTCACTTTTTTTTTCTGCAAAGGAGTTACTGATAACAGAAGGTTACTTTCTTTTGAGGCAGATAACATATTTCACACACTGGGTTACGGAATTAAAACCGGCTCTTGCAGCGAGGTATCGACTGAAAAAAAGGCTGAGATGAAGCAAGAGCCTTTAGTGAGGTCTTCAGTAACCGCTAAGGGATGAATAAAGATGACACAGATGGCCTTGTTTGTCACAGACATGCATGAGTATTGACCGAAATGCCTGGTAAAACTTATAACGTCGCTTTTTAAACCGGCTCAAGCTTCTGGGGAAAGATGCGTATAACTCTTAAAAAATCTTGGTGTGATTCATTACACGTTTAATCATTTAGTTTCAAATGTGCATGTGTGTTAAATAGAAATCAGTCTCTCAAACGCTGCTTCGTTTTTTCAGGAATTTCCAAACCTATCAGTTTTGTGGTTTTCTTGATGCAGAATCAAGACGACCAGCTCTTTGGTTTTGACGTGACAGAAGATGACAAAAGCGAGTGCTTGAAACGAGTTGATTTGAATTCGATGCGAAAGGGTTGAAATTCCCTCACCTCGGTTTCAACACTTATTCTGCTCCTGCTAAGCAAAAATAATATCTCAAGGCCTAATCTGTGTAGTATTTTCAGAGCCGGAGCGTCTGAGAGATTACAAGCGGAACCTAATTAGATACAGTTGACGCAACATCAGCTGAAACCGAAAGCCCCGTCGACACCATGAAACCCTGCGCTGCAAACCTGGGTAATGGGGGGAAAAAATCCTCAGGTTCTCCGAATGAAAACATCCCACCGCTTTGGTCTGTTTTCCTGTTTGAACTTTTTCTTCCTGTTCTGGTCCACTAGCAAGTAGACTCACCAGTCCCAGAGGAGATAATGTGGAAACCGTGCTTTCAGACTTGCAATGCATTCCTCTGTGCCATGTTTAAAATGACTTTATAGGCTTTGCATAGGCGTTACAGCCACGTGCAGTGCAGTTTTTTTTTACCGTGTGTGTGTGAGGAGGGGAGTTTTTCTCTTTTTTTCATGGTGTCTAAACAAATCTGTGTGTCGCCGTGCTGAGGTGATAGGTCATTCTCTGTGTGCTGTGGATTGTGTGTGCAGAGTGGGGTTTAATGTGCATGACGGCAAGGGTGAGTAAGGATTAATGTGAGATTTCAACCCAATGAGCCGGAGATTTTTTCTTCTTTTTTTTTCCGTAGAGGTGCCCTCTGTCAAGCCCTAATGGCATGTGCATTTACGTATGTGTCTCTGCCTCCTCGGTTTACATCACGAAAATGTGACTACTCATCCTTCGCGCTATGATTCATGTCAGTTCTGTGTGAGTGGCAGCTGGGGGCGGGTCTGCAACAAAGGCTTCGCTCCATGTTGCTCCTTGTTTCCTTCCCTTTTCCTAATTGTACACTCATCTCCACCCTAATCCTCCGACAATAGAAACCATATTTATATATTTATCCTAATGCTGGCAAAAGCTTACCTGCATCGTCATTGTGTCTGAACATAATATTCAGTTTAACCGATATAATCTCGTTGATTCTTTTCAGCTCGGAGAGAATGTTGACAGTGTTGTGATTTGATATGCTGAAATTCTTTTAAACATGGGATTATGCAGTGATATAGGTCTGAGGCTCATTTAATCTCTC
>OMNN01024023.1:0-23376 GCA_900302755.1 Chromis chromis
GACATCAGCCAGGAAGTCAAAGCTTGGGTGCAAATGGGTCTTCCAAATGGATAATAACCATATACATACCACCAAATTAGTGACTTAGTGGCTTTAGAACAACAAAGTCAACCTTTTGGAGCAGCCATCACAAAGCCCTGATTTCAATCCTATAGAAAATTTGTGGGCAGAGCAGAAAAGACGTGTGTGAGCAAGGCGGCCTACAAATCTGACTCAGTTCCACCAGTTCTGTCAGGAGGAATGGGCCAGAATTCCTGCAAACTACAGTGAGAAGCTTGAGGAAGGATACCCAAAACGTTTGAACCATGTCATACAGTTTAAAGGCAATGTTACCAAATACTAAGGACATGTATGTAAACTTTTGACCTTGAAGAAAAGCATACAAAATTCTCTAAAAAAAATCTCTCTCTCATTATTTTGGCATTTAGCAAATAGAAATAATTTTGGTAATCCTAACTGATCTAAAACAGGAAAGGTTTAGTCTGATTTATTGTCAGACAGTGAGAAAAAAACGGTAATGTGTCTTTTTATGCAGTGTATGTAAACTTCTGGTTTCCACTGTATATAGTTAGATGTTCTTTATCATGAAAATAATCCATTCATACTTTAAAATGGTTTAGATGTACCTCTATACTGTTGTGTCCTCTAAAATGTGCAGATCTATGAAGTCCCTGCCTCTCTCTCATCCATCCTCCTCCACTGGCTGTAGCTCGAGCACGCCAGCTCACCTACAACTCTGCTCAAACGCTGTGAAACAACTCTACGCTACACAATAATAAGTTGTGAATCTGATGTAATTAGTTTAGTTTAGTTTAGTTTATTAATTCAGACATATGTTCAAACCAGAAGCCGATACAGAGCGTCACACCCCACAAGTTGACAGGACGGATTCCTTAAGTTTGTTATGTAAGAAACATGAACGTCTGACTCCATGTTCTTGAGACTGTCATGGGTACACTGCAGTTTCAAGGTGGAAATGCTCAGTCATGGCATTAACTGTTGTTTTTGCTCTTGATGTGGCTTCTAGCCTATAAACAAAATATCATATGGAAATGTTAACAAGGTAAAAACTTCATTTTCACAGGACGGGGTCTTTAAAGGTTCCAGTTCCAATGCAGTTTAAATAATTCATCCTTATTATATAATTGGTTCCTAAAGTGTGATGCATTATTGAAGAAACTCTGCATTAGCAGTTCAAATTAGCCCTTCCTCCAGTTACTACATTAAAAACCCCACTACATTTTATATTTGTATATAAATACTCTATATAACCTTTCATCTCTAATAATAATCCAGTCATATTATACATAATAATGCACCCGTGCTCTGAAAATCCACAGAACAAGTGCACACATCTGCGCTTTTACTTTCTTAAATTTATGTGTGGAGTTTTTTTTATAGTGTGGTTTTGCTGCTTTTACTTAAGCAAAGAATCAGAATACTTTTTCCACCACTGCTGAAACCATAATAGACAGCTGCTGAAGGGCGACCACATTGCACATGCTCACTGTATGGCAACGGGGTGCTTTATTTGTATATTTTGTTAGTGACCTTTCCATGTACTTTACGTGATTGACCAGGGGCAAGATTTATGAATTCTGAGTGCAAATTCCCTACTAAAAGTCTGGTTGCTAAAACTGTTGACTGGCCTCCAGCCACACATTTTTAAAAATGTCACAAAACTATGCATTTATATGTAACTGATATTTGTATTTCTTATGGTATGTATGTACATATATATATAACTTTCTACATTTCTTTATTAGTACTGTAATTTGGGCGGAGAGGACATGACTTTAATGCCCTCTGTGGTCACAAACGACAGTCCTGGTGAAGAATCGGTTACCTTAAACTCTACTGGGGGGGCTCTGTAGGTGGGGCCAGTGAGTTTAAAAGGTCACTGTTGGGGGTCAAAGGTTATACAACATTTTGCTAAAGGAGAAGTGACTCAAAAACACAGTGGAGGAAAGACAGACTGACCCTTGTCTCATTGTGCAGGCCGGAGGAGGAGGGAGTGGGGCTTTCCGCGGCGCTGCAGGCCGAATACAATACCATCTTTGAGTAAAAGACAGATTACTGCTGGTGGAAGATAGAACAGTATTACAATCTACCTCTGTGGCTGCTTTGTGGGTTCACTGAATAACAAATGCTGAGAAATTTACCTGCCCAGTTGTGCTGCAATAAGTCTAAAATGCCCCTTTTACTCCAACGATGGAGAATCAGGCCGTACCCTTAAATATGCCAACACTCCCAGGCATCATGAGCTACACTACAAATTGTTTATTTTCATATCAGCCCGTGGTGATTTGAGAGCTCAGAGTTAAAGGCTGGCTGCAGTTAAAAGGGGATGGCAAGTGCCGCCTGAAATGAATACGAAAAGCAGCTGGGTTTATCTTCACTCGCTCTGTGACATGTGCTGCTAAGAGAAAACAGGTGACCCAGGAATGTGTGCTGAAACCTAAATGCAATACTGGAGCTCAAATGATTTGTTGCCACTTAGGCAAGTATGGATTTTAAAAGACATATTTCATGCACTAATCGGATTTCTATGTTATAAATCGTCCTTTCTTATCTCGTCCGTCCCCCTTTTCTTATTCTGGCTCTCTTTCCTGGACGCAGCCTTGTTACTGTCACTCTGCACAAGAACGACATTTAATCGCTTGAACTGTAGATGTTAAAACAAGTGGAACAGGCAGACACAGAGACACACAGACACCACACTGTGAACCTTATTTTAATGCGGCATTAGATAAGAATATCAGATGTAAGCGTAACAGAGACGGGGAGTGTCACGAACACTCTCATGCACACACAATGGATGGGAGAAAGTAATAGAGCAAGGTGTAGATTTCCAGTTTAAGTATATGATCTTCATGCCTGAGCTCTTCAGACACACCAGTTGGATATATTTAGAGTCCCTAGCCGGTGTATCCATGCTACAAGGCAGACCACAATTATTCACAACACCGGAAGAGCCAGTGCTGGTCTGAGATCAGTCAAGAGGAGAGTGCATGTGTGGCGGCTGGTACGGGACAGGATTAACACCATGAGAGTCAGAGGTCAGGGCAAATGTGCCAGTCATAATAAAGTATGTGCAATAAACTTAGGAACTTTAGGTGTAAAATTATCTCACATACAACTTGACATTATATTAAAAGGGTTTGCACGGTCTAAGGGTGCTGCTTTGATAGCTGATAAACAGAAAATACTTCCGGTAGATAGACAGAGAGTTAGTAGTTTCATCACACAACAAAATAAGCAGTGATGCTGGAACCTACTCACTGTATATTAATGAAATAAAAATGCCACAAACACCAGTATCATAATCGGCTGCACAGCTTTGCACATGATGTCGTTGAGCTTAAATCCCCTTGGAGAGGATTGGTTTGTGTGAAACTAGGCCCTCCTGCTCCATTCATACCAGATATTTTCAAAATAGCGGCAGGAAGAAGGAGTTTTGTGCACTTCTTCTTTATATTGCATCCTGCAGCTGCCCTTTCCTGTCCTCCCTGAAGTTTCCTCTTCCACTTTGAGTAGGCTTAGTGCAATGAAATGCACGGCAAATGTCACATAGCTATGCTTTATCATTTGCATAGATATCATCCTAAACCAGTAGCAGTATAGTGTACTTTCAATGACCTGTTAGGAGTTATACCTGACCAGTGGCGGAATAATTATTCAGGTCCTTTACTTAAATAAAAGTCCTGCATAAAAAAATCGTACTCAAGTAGAAGTACATAGTAAAAGTAAAAGCACAAAAGTATTAGCAGTAAACTGTAATTAATGTGTTAAAGAAAAAGTACTGGTTTGGTGCCTCTGACTGATACATTATTATATATGACATCATTTTTAAGAGCTTGCTATATTATCCATTGTGTAAAACCTTCATCTTATAAGTAATTAAAGCCATCAAATAAATGTAGTGGAGTAGAAAGTACAATATTTCCCTGCAGTAGTTCAATAAATGTATTTTTTAAACTTTCCACCACTGCACATGACTTAGCTAAAAATACTGTAGTTCTGGAATAATAAGGACAAAGTTTGTGTTCTGTTGAACTGGACTGTATTTTGCAGAGATGTGCTTCATTGGTGTTTCTCTACACTCATCACTTATCAGCACCACAAGTTGCCAGCCCTATAATGACCATACAGCTGATATAACATCTCTTTACAACAGTTTCTAAAAGAAATAATTGAATATTATAAGCTCCATTAAGGTAGAAGTTACAGCAGGACTGGACACGACTGCATTAGTTTCAGCTAGGGGTAATACAATGGTAACAGGGTGTATAACTAAATTTCTTCCCCTCCATTAGCTGTATGAAGCAACATCATTATTATGCAGTGAGGTAGCTGGAGGTTGTCTAACACAAGAGTGTCAGAGCAGCACCACCTAGCGGCCAATAATGGACATGCCACTATCCTGGATGAACCATTGCCCTCTGTTTCTGCTGCAGTTATGTAATGAGTGAGCCTGTGCTTGGAAAACATACTTTTAAATACTTCCATCAGAAAACATTGAGGTGTTGTATGTGTGAGGTAGTTAGACAGATCAACTTTATTTGCCTTTGTTGCCCAAAGGTGGAAACTTGTCTTTGGCATGGACAAACATGGACATTACAACAATACAGATAAAAACATGATGAGAACTAGATTAAAGATACAACATAGATATAAAGTGCTTGACAGAAAGTTGAATAGTAGTAGAAACAGGCTGGCTTGATATGTCTTGGTTAGTGATTCAACTAACTCAATTCAACTGGGCAATAAACAATTACCCTGGCCCTACCAGGACCCATGCACTTTAGTTCTAGTTTTTACATTGCACCTTGTACTTTATAATACTATATATTTTACTGTATTCTGTACTCTCATAACATTCTATTTATTGTAAATACTACCAACTTGCACCTTATTGTAAATACCAACAATTTTGCAGTTTTCTGTAAATGCCAGCATCTCAGGCACCTTATTGCTGTTTCTTCGACCAGCACGATTTGCACGACAATTGCATGCTCTTTTGTACATTGTTTGTTATCTATCTGTATGTAACATGTGTGAGCTACTGGATACCTTGAATTTCCTCCTCTATCTATCCGTCTATCTTATTGCAAATAGAGTAAATGATTATGTTTTGTACATATTTTTCTTTACTCAGAACTCTATATCTCCATCCTGAATGCAACAGATGAAACTAGTTCTTTACTAGATTGCACTATAGTGCTGTTTTCTCCAGATATCCTGCCTCAGGTCTCCAGCACATGAAATAACATCGCCCCCTGGCTGCCAGCGCTTCTGTCCAGTTGTGCACATTATTCTGTACATTGTTTGAAATGTGGCCCCAGTTACTATCAGTATGATAAACTAGTCCTAGAGGGTTACCAGGAAGGTGCACCTGACTTACACCATGACATTAACATGAGGACAACTGCTCAATAGAAATGTTCAATAGAACACAACTGCAAGATACAACAAGGTGAAGCCTGATAAATAAATAAATAAATAAATAAATAGGTTAATGTGACATTACCAAGGGACAGAGGAGCCTCGCTGATTAAATAGGTTGTGACTGCTCAGATGATTCAGCTAAACTTAATTTAAAGTTGTGTGTATTACTTTAAATCTGACTATAATACACTATAAATCTGGTACATGTGGGCTAACATACTCAGTTCAATTTATTTTAATAATTACATTTCTTTTATGCCACTTTTCATTGAATGGACAAGGCCTATACATGTTTTCTATCATGGAATGAAAAGTCTGAAAAATGGAAAGTCTGAACATGAACACAATTACAAACTTCCAAAAAAAAAAAAAAAAAAAAAAGCAAATTTATCAACACTGGTATTTTTTTCAAATCTCTGGATGCCAAGTATATTTTTCATCCTCACACTTTAAGAATAAATCATTAGTATTATGATTGATATTCATCATGTCCTACAAAATGTCCAGTTGCACAGGCTATGGAGGTCAAAGCAACAGTGACACGGTGGCGAGACTGAAGTGTGTTACATAAAATGGTTGGAGTAACTTACATGTAGTGGTAGAAACGAACTAAGTACATTTACTCAATAACTGTAAGTGCAGTTTTTAGGTTCTTGCACTTTAGTGGAGCATTTCCATTTTATGCTACTACCACTCCACTACAATTCTGAGGTAAATATTGCACTTTTGACTCCACTACATTTATTTGACATCTTTAGTTAGATGTTCTTTTAATAGCAACAAATAAATTATTGTGCAATATTATAGATTAACATCCTATACAATCTACATAAAGTAGTTAAACCACCTTTACCAACTTCAGTATTCAAAATTTACAATCCAATAATGTGATATAAATTGTTCTGAAAGTTTCCAAACTTTTATTTTTGGCATTTTCAATGTATTTTGATGACACTTTTCAAGATGGCGGCGCCCATGTCGGCTGCGGCTGCTTTGGCTCACGATGGTTTGCCAATCTAGGACTAACAGTCTACAATAATGCATTAGTAAACATTTAAATGTGCGACTTTTAAATGGAACAGAACATTTCTATATTTTGGTATACATAGTTCTCACGTGACGTCACACATTTGGGTCATCCGCCATCTTGGAAGGCAAACAAACAGTCTCGTCACAGTGCAGGATTATTAACAATAGTTTAATGTAGTCTCTTTTTAAACATGCACAATGGTAATTTTCTGTTGGGTGAATGGGTGTACAAGTCGACGTGATGGATCAGTTAAGCATGGATTTTTCAGTATTCCTAAAATCCGACAGTACGAAGGGGAACGATCACAGAAAATCAGCGATTGGTCAGACAATCATTAGTTTTGTGTCTCATTATTAAACAGACTGCCCATGTTAACTTGTAACTATCACCAGCTGATCTGTTTCCTGGATAATTGGTGGCACAGTGAGTTAGACGCTCGTCTCATATTTATACCTCTGGATCACATCGTTTCGAATCCTCTCCCCGTACTGAAAAATATTTGGTTTTTATTTTGGCCAGCACATTTGGTTTTGCTGTCTGTAGATGATACTGACATGATATAGACTTTATTAACTAGTGATGTTTATGTTTTTGGGCGACGTCGTCTTTATCTAGTATCTTTATCTTCACACACGCAGGCAGGTCTGGTTGGGACGAATCTGCAAACGGAACATCTGGAGCGTAAATATACAGCAAATATCACTAGTTAAACTGGAACACTGGCCATCACGGTTCTGTTTATGTTCGTTTTTACTCTTTACCGTTACCGTTGCAGACTGCGGAGATCAACAGGTTTGCCTTCCAAAATGGCAGACCGCGCTAAGCATCACGGGTAATCAGTCGAATGTGGGAACTATGTATTGCTTCTTTTACTTTCTTTACTTAGACACATGACATTTACAATAAAATGCATAAACATGACAATGCAGTTGTGTGGCTGAGGATACCATTTTCTAATTACATAGTATTCAAAAGAGATTGTTTTTATCCCTGTGTATTTTTTTTTGAGAAACTATCTAAATTAATATTTAACTGATCTTTAAATCAAGAAGATTTGCAGATTAATCAATGATAAAAATGTGTGACTCCCCACCCTTGGGTTTCATAGCTTTAACTTTCAACACTAAAATAAAAATCCAAGCCTCCTTATCGGAGGCGGGCTCATAACTCCTTGTCCAATCACAACCCTCGTTGCCGTCATGTGACTCTAGATGACCAATAGCAAGCCGCAGATTATCCCGTTTGCCGCACCCAAGTAGGATGATGGTGGATGGGCGGAGCGAGGAGGCAGGACGACAAGCGCAGGGAGATAAACCCACTCTGAAACCACCAGGGTAGGGGATAAAAATAGTGAAAACCACCGTCCTGCTTTCACCCAGAACTGTTTATATTTCATCACTTCATCAAAGAGAGGGTAAGCTTCGAGATAATCTTTGCGGTTTGCGTTTCATCAGTCGTGTTTATCCGGTGCAACATGGCCCATGTGTGTTTTATGTTTGTCGTTGTGTTTCAGTGTGGCGAGCTGTGTTTTGCTAATATGTTGCCTCTGCGCGGGGGAGGCTACACTCAGGCTGCTGTTTAAGCACTGTAAAACGAGTATTTCTGTGTTTCACCGCGGTGTATTGAATTCACCTCCTCTCTGTGGGTTTCCTGGATGGAACAACAACAGCCGAGGGGCACTCACTTTGTGTCCGGAGTGTTTTGCCCCCAAATATCGATAGCTAGCTGCACCGAGCAGGCCTGTGGTGCCATTATTTCTTTATTTTTTACATGCGCACAGTTACTCTAGCTGGTAAATATGGACTCTTATCGACAGTCGTGTAGCGGTTCCTTCCCGTGCAGGGCTTTTTCTAGTCAGGGTGTGTTTCCAAGTCAGATAATTTGGGTTGTGTTCAGCTGTGTGGGGATGGGGCAGCTTCCTGACCGAGGTCAGGCAGCTGTGTGTCCTCTATAAAGATATCTGTGCACGTTTTAAAAATGCAAGCAGGTTTTGCAAAGAGGAAACACCACGAGGTCAGATAGAGAACTCTAAATCCCAATGGGAAATGGTGTTTGTTATTACAGCAGCCATATCACACATTAAAAATAAACATAGATAAGAAACATTTCACTAGATCCACAGTTTAACAATACAGTACAAAATGACTGTGCATGCTAATGTGCTGTGCAATGGTAGTTCAAAAATCACAAATAGTGCTCTATATTCTCTGTATGTATGCACATTTATCTACAATTTAATATAATGCAGCCTCTCAGATGTGATCATTTACTGCTTTCCTCTGTTTCATATGACTGTAAGTTGATTACTATCAGGTCTTGAGGTGTTGATCAGATAAAACAAGCAATTAGGAACTTGTGATGGACAATTTTCACTATATTCTGCAATTTTCATAGACTGAGCCAATAATGAAAAATATGTAGTTACTGACTTGGTGGTCCAGCTCAAATAAGAAGGCTATTAGGAGCTAAGGCTGGATGATTAATTGAAATATCACAGAAATCACAATATGGCTAAGTGCAATATCCGAATTGGAGAAACTCCAGTTTTTTGATAAAGATAAAATGTGTCACAACGCACCGTTATAAATGAGCATTATGGTGCTATAGAGACGCCCCGGCCTATAAATCATAATCTATAAACATAAGGGAATGTGCTTCGTGCTTGCTACAGAATGCATCAAACATCTCATCTTTTTTCAGTCGGTAAGAAATGCAAAATAACATTCCCACTAAAAAACTGGGACTCATATTACAATATTTGTCAATTTGCGCATCACTCAGCCTTAGTAATGGGATTTAGAGGTGAGAAGAGCAAAGAAAGCTTGTGTCATGCAGTGAAAGGTTTCTAATGTTTGAAGGTAAATTGTTGTCTGTTTGTTTTGTGGCCCAGACTGTAGCACATAACCACTAAGCTGTTGCTGTGTTTGGCTTCTTTATAAAGTCAACTGTGAAGTCCCTTCCCCCTCGTACTGTATGAGGATTAGCAAAGCCAAACTGCCAAGATAAATTGTCTGTGTGAGTGAGTGTTAAGGGATGGTAACTCCCTGGATTTGGTAATTCTGTGAGAACGAGTGAAACATCCCAAAGGACGGAGCTTAGCTCTGTCAGTCTGGCTCCATGTTGCCACCCTCGATACACACTACACTACTACACATACACACTGACTGTAGATACAGAGCTCAGTATTTGTTTAACTCCCACTCCCCACGCCCACACCCTTGACTGCAGTGCAGCTGAAAATGTGTTCCTCATTTCAGCTCCATTCTCTCTATTTCACTCTTTCCTTCCTTCCTCTCCATATGTGATCACTTAGCAGAGTCTCAGACTTTTTTTTTTTGGTAAGTCAGAGATGTGAAAACAGTCATTTGTGAACTTTCCTTCACACCACAAAGGTCAGTAAAGATCATGTCTAGGTCACATATTTAAATAGCAAAATGCTGTACAGATACACAGATGATATAATAGGCCCGAGTGTGAGCCTAGGCAAGCTGCACAGGGAGGAGTGTGTTGTTTCAGGCAGCAATCTCCCACCACTCTGTTCCATATGACATGCAACAACCAGATAAACCTTGAACTGTACTCCCACAGTAACACAACAGAGTGTCTCGCCAGGCCAGTTGGCGACAGATAAAACCTTTATAATGCTGATGGTCTCAAAGATGGTGAAGCTTAGTTACTTTAAAGAAAATATGTCGCTGGTTTCATCTATGATTTATCATTGTGGCAAATCAAACAAGGATGTATCTCTTTACTTTCTTCATTCTGGTAATAATTGATTGAATTTTACTGCTCATAACCTCCTGGAGTAGGTGACAGTATTTTTCAAAGCGGGCGCTGACCCGAAGATTAGTTCTTCTTTGTTGTGTACCGCTGGACGCCATTAGCTCAATTTCCTCTGTGATATTGATTAATGCAGATAGATTATGGATATAGACAATAAGGTCTAGTTGGGACACATAAATTAAATGAGGTCCAGTGGAAATATTGCTCATGTTCTCTGCAGGGGGTGGGGTTCTTTGAAAGGTTTCTCAATTAAATAACCACATCAGCCCTGCCTTAGACTGCTCTTTGCTTAATGTTTCCGATTTTGGTTTCATCATCAGTGTTCCAGCAGATTGATTTAACACTTTCACTTTTACCTGGGAAATGCCACAGAGATAGATGCAATGCTTGCTACAGTAATTGGTACTGTTTGGTGGAATATATGTGTTACATTTGCAAAATAGACACATGTTTATATTGTGTGTGGAAATGAAAGACAGTTCTGATGCTAAAATGCCTGTTTTTTGCATGTGGTATTGTATTATTTTAATACTGAGAAAGATATTGTACCGAATGGAAGCATGTCAGTAACATTCACATGTTTTGTTGCCTCCTCATGTAGCTAAACCTCTCCACCCGTACCCCTCCTGCTATCCCCTCCCCCCTTATCCCCATTCCCAGCCCAACCGGTCGAGGCAGATGGCCGCCTTCCCTGAGCCTGGTTCTGTCGGAGGTCCGACAGAACCAGCTGTTGAATTGAATAAACCCTATATTCTAGTTTGCTTGCTGTTAGCATGTGTTGGTAAATAACACTATGGCTTCTGTCTACGGCAATTACGGTCTAGTGCACAAGACTAGGCCATACATGGGGGAGTGCTAAAATGACACCTAATGCATTCCTACTGGTCACAGTAGTTAGAGACTCTGCACGCACACACAGAAACACACGAGCAGTTGCTATTGGATTCTTGAGCCCCAGTAATGACAGGCATCCAGCTCAGAGATATAAAGAGGTCTTGTCTGAGTGCTTCCCTTGAATATCTAAAAGCTGATTGAAACACCAACTGTACACTCACACAAACACGCACACATTAAAACAGTTTGAAAAAGACCAGCAACACTTTGGGGCCATCTTTTTTTTTTTTTAACACTCATAATGATCTTTTCACTGGCGACTGCTTGATTGGCATATTTTTGGACGGAATAAAATGGATCTTTTAGTCACAGCTTAGTCATGCTGAAAAGATGCTTATAGTGCAAGCTTCCGGCTCTCAAAACTAAATTATGATAGCAATGAAATATGCACTAATACACTATGTAAGTTAGAGTATATAAAGGGCTGGGCACAGAGAGAACAGAGAGCCTGATGCTTGTCGTCATACTGTATTTCGACAGTATTTTTCTACCCATCGTTGCCTTGTCACAGCTGCTGTGGAGAATAGAAACATCTGTTTTGGGTGGTGTCATAGCGAGTTCAAAACATCAGTTATCTAGAGAAAATTTGATAATTTGTTTAGTACAACAGTTTCCTGTTCATCCGTCTTTCAAGGCTACAGCTGTACTTTCCCTGAAAGAACATTATAAGTGTCAAAGATTTGAAGTGTTTTACTTGAGAAAGTAGATTTTTCGGGGACATTTTTAGCAATATGATGATACATACTGTAAAGTGATATATGTAAATGAGTCTGTCTGCTGTTGCTGACATTTTGCCACACCGTTAATACTGAGGAAGGATGACTCAACAACTCTGGGTGCATTAGGCCATTGTAGGTAATGTTGAAATTATTTTTAAGTGCACTGACAAGCCAACGCCAAAGAGAAATCCCCGAACTGATCAGAATTGGGTTGGTTTTGTTAATTGGGGTTACATTTACTCAAGAGTAATAGACACTTTTTGTAAAATGGTCAGAAATAACAGGGAAATGCATTGGTGTCTGTCAAGTATGGTAACAGACTGTAGGATTTGTGTGGTTTTCGCAGCAATATGGTGAAGGACATTGATTTGTCAGGTATTTGATTAATTGGATTGACCAACAGACATTACTATGATATTATTTTGTCCGTAGCCCAACATGAACAGTCGAAAACATAAAGATCCACCGTTTACTATGAATTTTTTTTTATCCATATGACCTTCTTTTACTTGATACTTACATTTTGTACACAGTCTGTACCTTTTATGTAATTAAATATAAGGTTAAATGTACCTTCCTGTTCTTCATTACAGACCAAAGATTTTCAAAATGCACAGTGATAGACACAGAAAAAGAAGTGTTTGGTTTATAAGGTGCTCTACCTATCAGTGGCCCTTAGTGCATATAAAACCCGTAGTAGTTTGAGGTCTTTCCAGCAGGCCGTCCACAGCAGCACTCTAAAGGGAAGATTTCACACAAGGTGATTATGCCATTACTCTAGTCAGAGATAACAGAAAGCCGGCCACTGGCCAGGAGCCAGAAACTTCACAGAGCAAGTTTTTCGATCCATATCTGCTTTCTGACTGGCTTTTCTGCAGGTTAGAGGTAACTCAGTTATTGTATCTCCGGGAAGGTTCCACTCAGTGAATACAGGGCACTTTTAAATACACATTGTCTAACCAGTGTGGTTATGAAAGTGAGGATGAATATGCCTCGAGGGAGGCAGTCACAAGATTCTCCATTTATACCATTAGTGCATTATTCAGTTATTATTCTGTTCCTTCTGAGAACGGTGGGACTGAGCAGTTTCTGGTTGCCATGATTTGGACTAATGTAGCATAGGAGTAGCTCACTGATATAAAATGATGGATACACTGTGACACTTCTGGAGTTTATTTTTTGGGTAACATCTTAAAAGAGAAATACATCCATTCAAAGCAAACACAGTAAACCTGTGCTCCAGAATGTAGACTCCATAAAGGACTCCTAAGCTTAACACCACACTTGCAGCTTTCCCTATGTAAACCCATGAGTGATGATTGCTACCACATCTTTGGGGTCATCAGGTGGGAACCTCACTTCAACGGTGAGGCTAGACAGTGATCAATGGCGTCCCAGAGTCACTCCCCTAATGCCAGCCATCACCGCTCCTCACCACAAACAGCACTACCATCACCTACCCCAGCCTCTTACCAACTGCACCAATAAAAGCGGGGTGGGTCTGGGGATACAAACCCTGGTTCGGGTAGAGGGTAGAAGCAGAAGAGGTAGAGTTAAAGATGAAAGCGGGGGATTGGGGATACAGACCCTGGTTCGGGAATGGGGTAGAAAGTAGGGTGCTGAAGGTGGAGGCCGCATAAAATATACTAGCAGATTCAGCAAACAAAAACTCAGAAACTAAGTAGCCATACAATGATGGATACACTGTGAAACTTCTGGAGTTTGTTTTTTGGGTAACATCTTGAAAGAGCAATACATTTATAAAACTGTATGTTAGTCTAATTCCCTCCGTTTTCTTTTAGTATGTTTTTGGGGAGTTTTTCCCATTTGTATTGATAGGGACAGACAGGGTGAAAGGGGGTATAGAGGAGAGAGACATGCAGCAAAGGGTCTTGAGCCGGACTCAAACTCATGACGGCTGCTGGCGACCTGCGCCCACATGGAAACGCCTTAACTCAGCGAGTTTGTAACCTCGGGAACTGAAAGTATTTTATTTTATTCATTAGTTCGCTCCTTCATAAAATCGTAGTATTTGATTCCCAGCCAACCTCCTCTAAATCTCATTTGTAATTCAGCGTGTTTTCTATTTCTATAAATACATGTACACTTCAAACCTGCAGTCTCTAAAAATGAACCTGAGTCTCTGACATGTTTTGATCTTAATGTGAAATGAGTAACACATTAGTTTGAAACTGTGCGCCTTGTGACACTGACTGGCTTGCAGTGTGATGTTGGCCTACAGCTGTTCTTACATAACACTAATCTTTAAAGGCTGTCCCGTGTTTCCATGGTAATGTGTTTGGTTTCCATAGCGATTGCACTCTTAACAGGAGAGGAGGCTAGCCGAGCCCCGTGCACCTACATATCCGAGGAGAGACGAGAATAAGGGTGTCTGGTGAAACAACATGACGACACTATGCACAGATGGAGAAAACTTCCTGCATTTACAGCCAGTGTTGTTGCTACACTGTCCGCAAGAAACAAACAGACTTTAGGATCTGGGCATTTTGTTTTAGCGTCGTGTTTATATGCAGTAGAAAAAGATCCACTTGAGATGCTCATGCTGGAATTGTGTCGTATTATTTCACAGCTGGAGTGATTCAGTTAACATTTGTGGCAAAGCAGAGTGGAGCAGGAAATTAGTTTACTCAAAGCTTTTTGAGATGACAGTGGAAGTGACCTGATTTTAATGCTGTTAGTGTTTTTGTTAATGCACGAGGTTGTACGCCTAATCCTTTTGACCTCTCCTTGTTTTGTTTACGCTGGCAAAACGGTGATTATATTGTAGAATATTTGAAAGCTAGGTTATTTCTGCATAGTCTGCTACCTCCTCTCTCTAGCAGCTCCTCTTCTCTTTCTCCTTTATGCAGTTTTGGATATAAATCACTTCATTCACCCTGTCTTTGCAGGTGTTAGCAGATTTTGTGCACTGCAGCGCTGGACTCTGTCTGGAGTCATGGCAGCCTCAATCGAAAGGATCCTATTACACAATTCCTGCAGTGCTTTAGTAGGTCATTGTGAGCAAGATTAGCATTAAATCAACTTTAAATTCTGCTTTTAGGACTTAAATAATTTCCTGTTATCTTGGTGAAACCTCACTATACCTCAGTCTTTCTTCACCGCAGCTTCAGTAATGATCTCCAAAACTCTTCAAAAACTTTAACAACTTTAAAAATACATAGCAAACTAAGATAACACTGGATGGCAAAATGCCCATTTTAGGCCATCAAGCTGAAATGTATAATGCTTAAGTGTTTCTATCATGAGTTATTAATGTTACAATGAGTTTGTGTTTATGTCAAAGCAAAGTCTACAGACTAAATGATAAAATCCCAGTTTTATCAAACACTGTATTCTTTCTTCGTAACTCTTTTCTGTGAACTGCCAACACATAAGCACCCTGTGGCCTTGCTTTGTTCATCGTAACACAATTGGATACATTAGTGAAAATGCTGACAACTCTGTCTTCACCACTCAGATGGATGTCTGAACAGGTATATTCTCTGTAAACAAAACGGTCAGTAGGAAGAACAACTGGATTGTTCAGTCCTCTGCGGTCTTTTGCTTCAGTTGTTCTGTTGTCAGCGGGCACAATTGTTTCACCTGGCAATAAACACCAACGCAACCAACAGCAAACGCAGCATGCGGCTTGTCAGCAAGTCAAAGTAAAGCGAATAAGATCTGACTAGCAGTCTGGATGCGTTAAGACCTTCTTGTGAACCAGGCTGGGTCAGTCTTTGTAAAAGTGCAGAAGCTGCAGTGCAGCTTTGGTATGTGTAAGACTCAACTCTAATTCAGTGAAATGTTAGTTCAGTGTGACTTTAAAGGATATGTTGCGTGTTTTATGTTGCAGATTTTGATGTGTGTCTCACTATTGTTGCTCAATTCCAGCACCACTCTAATCCAAATAAGTTTTTACATTTTGGTGAGACACTTGTATTATCAACAGGCCAGAAACTGGCTGACTCTGTCTCCCTAATGAGTGTGTTTGGCACCAGATTAATGATGTCCTTATTTCTCTGTCAATAACTGATGTCCTAATCACATGAGAGACACAGAACAACAAGAGTTTTCCTTCGTGAATGACCGCAGAGGAAGCATGCAGCCTGGTTTTCTCATATATTTTTATTTTTTAATCACTGTTTAATATAGTATTTATGACAGAAGGAAAACAAGACGAGAAGAAACGGCAAAATGAAGAACATGAAGGGTTTTAGGAAAACGGGGTCAAATGTTGTTACAAAGGTGTCGATCTCAACTCAAACTGCCTCTTCTTTGGACAGAGTTTGGAGTTTCTTCACACGAGGAAGGCGTAAGGATTTATACAGTATTTCATTTAGTTATTTGCCTCAGTGATAAATAGAAGTAGATTGATATTTCTATCCAGAACAAAGCTTTGATAGGATTCACAAAATGTAGAAACTACACTAGTAGGAATTAGTTTGTAAAAAGAGTTTAGAAATAAATGTTTTAAATGCTATAGGTATTTAGAATGTTTAGGGACACTGCATGTTTAATTAGCAGTTTCTTGTTGCAGCTAAAAGACAAAGTAAATAGAGCAAGTTACTTTATGTTCAGTAACTGTGAGCTGGTCTAGCTGGACTTAAACGAACTATTCAGTTTTTTTCCTTCCCTTGAAATATATCAGTCATAATAAACTTAGCTAGTAGGTTTAATAACTGATATAAATAGGACGTTAGATAAATCCAGTTTAAAATCTTAGCAAAGAAGTAGTATACTAACTGCTACCCTGAATCAGTTTTTGAAGCTAATTAGTGTCATAACTTTCTTTTAAATCAAGTATTTGAAATTATTAAAAGGCATTACCTTTAAATGTATTTTTTTTTACAAAAGACAATCTGCAGTTTGAGGTATATATGTACTTTGTTACCATGCTTTTCATTGTGAAATTGTCGGTCTAAAAACACCTGATACATCCTGTTTACCCTTTTATTAAGATAACTTTTCTCAGTTTCTGCTTTTTTTTTGTAGTTGCTAGTCTCTTTCTCTTTTGGGGGCAGCAATCTATAATATTTTGACAATTTAGTTTCATGTAATTTGATATTTTTAGGAGGGGAAAAATGAACAAAACTAATTGTAGGCCTAGAATTAGTCAAACAGCATGCAAACACAACACCTTTTATTAAAGCAGGTGGCCTAAGACTTGTGAAAATGTCAGTTTTGTTGTCGTGGAAAATCTCTGAAAACCAATAAAAGCGGACAGAAACAGAGAGAGGGTCTGTCAGCTCTCAGTGTGACACTGGATGCTTTGGGTTCGGTCTGCAGTTGTCATGGTACTTCTGGCTGCACATTTGTATTGATGCGGACTAATGGGCTGCATCAGTCTCTAGCAGAGCACCGCCCATTACCCACGCATACTTGCACACACATTTCCCTTTACTCAGAAGTCTGCTGTGGCCTTCAGAGTCAGAGCTCCAGTAGTCTGTGCTGTGACAGACAGGTGGAGACTATTTATCCTCTCAAACAGCCAGTCAGTTGGATAGACATGGATCTTTGGGAAATCTGTCTTCGCTGCTTGTCTCTAAACCTCTTACTGTTGTTGTCAGTTCATTATTTTGTGGAAGCTGATTAAGGGAACATGTTGTGATGTATGAGCCATTTGTTAATATTTCATCCCAGCATATAGAAGTTATGTTAAAAAAAATGTTTGGGTGGTAATGAAGAGTTTTGGCTCTGGTGTTTCTCAGGCTACATGGCAAAGAGGTTTCACTTTCTTTTCCTTTGCCTAGTGTTGACAGTTGAGTGGTGTTGAGATTCCAGGAAACACATTGTGGAAATCAATGAAATCCTCTCTGAGCTGAGAAGAGCAGTCCATGGCTGAGGCAGGAAGTAGAGGAGTGTGTGGTTTGTGTGATTGGCTTTTTGGTCTAATGACTTGCAATACTCACTTTGTCTCAGAGGGGGAACCTTTTTCCATGTCTTACTTTCAGCATCTTAATGTTTCCTACTTGATTGATATTTTATTATTAATTAATAATTAGATGGCATTCCACTAAAAGAAACAAAGCAGACAGCAGGTAAAATGGACGGTATTATAAGTATCAGTTTGTGACAAATGTTTTACTTCTCACTGATATGATAGTTTATGTCCATCCATCCATTATCTATTATCTATATATCTATTAATCCTCAGTAGGGTCGCTGGGGGGCTGGAGTCTATCCCTGCCGACTCAAAGGCATTGATTACCAATTTTAAGGTGCATACCATTAACGTACCGTATAGGGTTTTGTAGAAGAGGATCCAATGGTTGGTCCACCACATTGAGTACACACCGATCAGCCACACACAACATTATGACCACTGACAGGTGAAGTGAATGACATTGATCATATTGGTACTATGTGGTGTTCTGCTGGAAAACCTTGGATTTTAACATCCGTGTTGATGAGACTTGGACACCCAAATAAACACTGTCCAAGAACAAACACACTCCCTCATGCAAATGGCAATCCCAAATGTCAAGGAAAATGCACCCCACCACATGGCAACAACATCAAACTATCAGGAACATCTGGAGGAACATGACAATGGCCCAACATGTTGATTTGACCTCCAAACTTCCTAGACCCCATTCTGATCAAGCATCAACAGGATGCAGTGGAACAAGTTGGATTGACAGAGGCCCCACTGCACAAGCCAGAATACCCAAAGGATCCACTGCCAACGTCCTGGTGCCAGACCCCATAGGACACCCTGTGAGGTCCTCTTGTCCATGCCCAATGGTTCAGAGCATTTTTGACCATATAAGGGGGACCAACATAATATTAGGCAGGTGGTCATAATGTTATGCCTGATAGGTGTAATGATTCAATGCATAGTTGCCGTTGTCACACCGTATGTGACACTAGCTGCTGAATTTGATTAGCTTTTTACTGTTTTACCACCCTCATGGGCTGCTTAAGTCACTAATTCACTCAATTCTGAGATTTTGACATCCTGCTGTTATGAGTTATGCACCAATATACCAATGGAAACATTAACTTTGACGAATGGCATGTGCAGTGGGAGCCTGCTTTGATTGTGACAAACTCTGGGCCGGCTTATATCAATTTTACAGAGGAAAATGTTTGTGCCATCACCAGAGAAACCTTGATTTGGAACTTAGATTGGGGGTGAAAGTTAGAAACGGATGTACGTGGAAATGTTGTGTGCGATTTGTTTGTCTTACTCTAAACAAAAGTGTTTACCAGTCATCTTTGTCACTCGTTCAGGAGGCCAGCCCAGGATGAACGGCGAGTCAGGTGCGGGAGTGGTGACGGCCCCCCCTCCCACCACAGCCCCCCACAAGGAGCGGTACTTTGACCGGGTGGACGAGAGCAGTCCAGAGTACCAGAGGGAGAGGAACATGGCGCCTGACCTGAGACAGGACTTCAACATGATGGAGCAGAGGAAGAGGGTCTCTATGATACTACAGAGCCCGGTCAGTGGCACAAACACATTCATTCTGTATTCAGATTCAGTTGTTTGCCTTCCATGGATCAGGCTGTTAACACTTAAAACACAGTGCTACATTGGCTGTACGTTCTCAACTTACAAAAACACTGTGGTCACAGTTGATTAATGCACATTGCCATAAATGGCATTTTTAAATGCGAATATGCTGCTTCAGTGTAAAGAAAGCAGCCTTCTCAACATCACATGATGGATCCAGTTTATTCCTCATCAACAGTGTGTTTGTGAGCAGCTGAATGCCCAGGACACAGAGCAGCAAAAAGGCCTATTGTATGTATGAAAAGCACTGATGTATCTGAGTCTGTAAAGCAGACCTTGAATGGTGCTCATGAGGTTGTCAATGTGTTAAGCTCAGGACAGTACAGTGATGAGCAGTTACTTTTTTCCTTTCTCAGGGGCTCAGCCTATGTACTGTTGAATTACTAGCTGATTTGTGTACATGTGTGGTTATATCTGCCTTTCAATATACAGTTTTTGTTCAATGGTAATATTTGTCACGTTTCTAAAAGCCACCATAGTTTACAACTTGCAAACTCTGCCCTTACACTACTGATGGCATATATAATAATATTTCTGTTTGCTATCCTGTCTGTGTTCATGACCGGCAGGCGTTTTGTGACGAGCTGGAGACAATGATCCAAGATCAGCTGAAGAAGGGGAAGACGCCTACAAGCCTGCTGGCTCTGCAGCAGATCGCAGACTTCATGACCACCAGCATGCCTTCCATGTATCCCGCTGCACCACAGGGAGGCATGGCGGCCCTGAACATGAGTAAGCAGAGAAGAAAATGAGTGTATGCGACTTTTTGACCCCAGCCCTGCTATGTCTGTGCTCACAATGAGTAATGCAGCGTATGCCAGTGCTAATTTCAGGACAAAGAGTCCAGTCGGATTTCAGTAGGCAGAACTCATCTAATTGTTGTTATGTGTAAGTAGGTTTGTTTTCTTTTTTGTCCTGTTGGAAAGGAACGTGGAGGATAGCGGTTCTTATTTTTCTTAGTGTTACTCCTCACTAGTATTATTTTCAACTGCTTCACTCTAAGTAAACACTGTGTTTGTGTGTGACCCCATCTTTTCCTTCTCAGGTTTGGGGATGGTGACTCCAGTCAATGATCTTCGCGGCTCAGACTCGATTTCCTACGACAAAGGAGAGAAGCTGCTCCGCTGCAAGCTGGCTGCCTTTTATCGGCTTGCTGACTTGTTTGGCTGGTCTCAGCTCATCTATAACCACCTCACAGTAAGATCATTCATTCACTATGATATAATCGAACATCTTGAATGGTGTAGTCGTCCAGCAGTTCAGTAAAAAAACAAGTAGTAGTAGACATGTTTTCATTTAAACCTAACTTATGTTTCCTTTGTATTTATGTGCAGTGTACACAGTTTGAATAATACATGCAGTATCTTGACAAATGTCCACTTCATTATATGCATTTCTGATCCGTTCTTTGTTGGCTGTGAGAAAATGGTTTTGTTTCGCCTAACAGCCTTAATTGATTGATTAGTTCAGCTCAATTGAAACCACTTTCCATGGAATAATGTAATCTAACGTGACTGCCTTCTGGTTTTGTAGGTCAGGGTGAGCTCAGACCAGGAGCACTTCCTTATTGTTCCTTTTGGGCTCCTTTATAGTGAAGTTACTGCCTCCAGTCTGGTAAGCTCTCTAATAAAACATCAAGCCTTTTTTGATGTTTCTCCTTCTTATTTTAATCTCTTGGTGTCAATGAGTTCACTTTTTGTGAGATAAAATGTGTTAAAGCAATCCCATATTATTGTTTTGGCTAACGCTTTGTTATCTGCTCTGCTTCCAGGTGAAGATAAACCTTCAAGGTGAGGTTGTGGACCGGGGAAGCACCAACCTTGGGGTCAACCAGGCCGGCTTCACCCTCCACTCTGCCATCTACGCTGCACGGCCCGATGTCAAGTGTATTGTACATATACACACACCTGCAGGGGCTGCGGTAAGAGATGGTAGCAGTAACTTTACTAAGTACAGAACACAGACATTTCATTGTTAATCTAATGTTGCATGACCATGTTGTTTGAGTGCAGGTGTCAGCCATGAAATGTGGGCTGTTACCTATCTCACCGGAGGCGCTGTCTCTTGGTGAAGTGGCCTATCATGACTACCACGGCATACTGGTGGATGAGGAAGAAACTGCTATCATACAGAAGAACATTGGGCCCAACAGCAAGGTAACAGCAGTGTGTGTATGTAAATATGAAAAATAAAGAACTATTGCTTCCACAGTTGAGGAAAATTAAATTTTTCCTCTGCCCCAGGTGCTCATCCTGAGAAACCATGGCTTGACAGCAGTTGGTGAAACAGTGGAGGAGGCTTTCTATTACATCCACAATCTGCTCACAGCCTGTGAGATTCAGGTAGGAATCACACTGAGCTTTATAATATCCCTCTGAAATATCAGTTGGCAGTAGTAGTCAGAGCATCTTTAGCATTCTCACTTTGCTATTATTCTGGTAGAATGTATAGAACTGTTTTTTTTCATTCGGGTTGTTGTATTTGGCACCATGTTTGTCTGCATTACTCATAATGGTTGCCCTTGTCCCTTGTCTCTCCACATCTATATATATGTTCACCCTTTCTTCATGTTGATGTCTGTGTTTTGTGTTGGATGTTTGTGTCTCTGTGTATGTGCTCATGTCCACACTTTTTATTTCCTCCTTCTGTATTCTGGATCCGTCTGCGGTTTGTCTCTTTGTATACCCCCTGAATGTTTTCCAGGTGCGAACACTGGCTAGCGCTGGAGGGCCAGATAATCTGGTGATGCTGGACCCGGGGAAATACAAGTCACGTCCACAGGTCCCTGAGCCAGCTGGGGATGGAACAGCAACACACCCCAAGTGGCAAGTCGGGGAGCAGGAGTTTGAGGCTCTTATGAGAATGCTCGACAACTTGGTAAGCACAAAGAAAGGGGCGCAGCTTAAAACATGTATGTAAATTAGGAGAATGTTATAACTTTTCCTGTTTAGTGACTTGATTCTCTCAATAATTAGAAAAAAATCTTCCAAATTACTAAATTAATTCAGTAAATAGAAGATCAGCCTAAATCCGCACCCCACTGTTAGATCAGAAGAGTCCTGTTTGACTATTGTTTAGAGTCTTTTTCATTTTATTTTTTCCCCAGAAACTACAGTGCAGATGGTAATTGTTCACAGCAATGTGTCTCCATGAAAAAAATCCTGTTTACTTAGACAGATATTATATAGCTATTACAAGAGGTCTCGTAGCATGTATTCACTAAGAACTGTGTGATAACATGTAATTTAAGGGGCCAATATTTATGAGAAGATGTGTTTCAATGTACTTTTGAAACATTTGAAGGTTGTGGCAAATGTCCCTAAGGAGTATGTCTCAAAGACTGTGAAAATAAAGCTGTGTCTCCACAGAAGGCCTACAGCAAGCAGCAGCAGCTCCACATAAACTGAAAAATGTGGCCAAAAAAATATTTGGTTCAACAAAACCTTAAGTTTCAGGGGTCCACGATTACCAAATGAACTCCTATTACATGTGATCACATTTGTGTTAAAGCTTCAATTCAAAACACAGATTTTTCAATTGAGGGCTTTAAAGTCAAACTAGACATTTTTTTGCTATCATTTGGACAGCAATATCCTTCTATGCTAACATCAACTAGCATTTGCCAGCGTAAACTAGTGCTAAAGTAAGGCTGTGTGTGTCTTTTGACTTGAACAAAGGTTTGTTTTATTCTTTGCAAATTACTTGTGTGTGTGTGTAAATGCAAGAATGTGTTTTTTTCTTTTTTAAAAGTACAATTTAACTTAACATTTCTCACCCCAGTTGTTCTTTGTTTTCTAGGGCTACAGGACGGGCTATCCTTACCGCTGCCCGGCCTTGCGAGACAAAGGTAAAAAGTACAGTGACGTGGAGATCGCTTCCTCCGCCCACGGTGGTTACTCATACGGGGAGGACAGCGACTCAGGTGCTCGCTCCCCACTGAAACACAGCTTCCAGCGCGGCCAGCGCGACAAGACCCGTTGGCTCAATGC
>OMNN01024024.1:0-23353 GCA_900302755.1 Chromis chromis
TTATTATCTCTGATTTAACAAAACAAGAAAAATCTGTGAAACAACAGTAAAAAAAAACATGATTTGCAATTTTTTAATTTTTAATCTATATAATTTTTCTTTCAAATAACTACAAACACCTGTAAAGTAACACTTTTTGCTGATTTAAATGCAGTAAAAATGAGAACATTAAGAAAGAATTTAAGGTCAAATGTTGTAAAAGCAAAAATTACCATTTATAAAAATACAGATTTTTGATGTGGACATAATGTACAGTTTTGGCCTGTTTTTTGCAGTTAGCATGTAAATTCTTATTTTCTGTGATTTTACATATTAGTAATTAAACCGAACAGGAAAAATCTGTAAACTGGATGGCAGAATGCACAAGTGGGCTAACCCACGTTGAAAACACACAAAATGATTAAATCACTTAATGGTAACACAAAGATACGGAAACTCTGAACTGCCAGCCCCAAAAATAAAAAATGGATCAGTTTCACGTTATAACGTGATATTTTTCACGTTATAACGTGATAAATGAGTTTCACGTTATAACGTAATACTGCTTTATCACGTTATAACGTGAAAAATATCACGTTATAACGTGATAAGTCAGTATCACGTTATAACGTGAAACTGATCCATTTTTTATTTTTGGGGCTGGCAGTTCAGAGTTTCCGTACTAGTGTAATAAATCATATTTCTATTTTTATTTATTTTACCTCAAACATGATTTTTTTTTTTTATATATTTGCTTTAATTTCTGGTTGATTCAGTCCTCCAAGTGCATCGTTTAAGTGTGTAGCTCTCTCTGGCCTGCAGGGAAATAATTTGCGTAGTAAACTATATTCTATTTTGTTTAGATGAGGGAGAAATATGATTTGACAATATGTATTTAATTATTAGTATTTGGGTAACTGGGCTTGTAATTGTTAAGGGTTGAATGGAAGATAGTTTCTTCTTTTATTTTCTTTTGGGGGTTTTTTTGTATCTCACTTGACTGTCCAAAAACCGCCACATCATACTAATTTGGTGATATTTACTTTTCATTATTTCTACTGGATATATATGGTCTTTTAGTATGTTCTCCAAACATTAACGCAAAAGGCAACACTCTTACATTAAGTTCCCATAGTTATCATGGGCATAGCTGGGTTTTTATAGTTTGGGATGAAAGGGGTTAAGTATAGAGTACAGTGGTAAACAAACATGGTAATCAATGTTTAATTCTGGCTACAAAACTGCAGTTGGACCTGTTAAAATTGACCTGAGTTGTTTAATAAATATTATCCTTTTAAACCACCAAGAGAAACATCCTGTGTTTCTTTATGTCTGCTTTCTGTTGTGTCAGTGTAATACTATCTTACCCTACTAGACTTCCTGTATAACTGCTTGAGAAACCACACGGTTGTGGTGGGGATTCTGACATAAACAGTGTGAAATGCAGATTTCAACACGTCTCAGCTGCTGAAAAAGGTCAAAAGAGGTGGACGGAGAAATGCAGACGTGGAGAACGTGCTGAGATGAGAGGATGTGAGTGATGCCAGGCCAGGTAAGAATCTATGAAAGCCATTAAGTGGTTATTCACACCATTGGCCAAACCCAAGTCATCTACACAAAACTGGGGGGCTGCATTAACACAAGCTACTTTATGCACAGATGAACAGACCACTCCATCCATCTAGTAGCTACACCCACCTTAGAGGATTGTGGGGACCTGGAGTTAGGTGACAATGGGTGAACGGTGTGGTGCACTCTGGACAGGTAACCAGGTTGAACACAGAAGACAGACAACCAGTCACACCTACTGCAAATTTAGAGTGACCCAACTGAAGTGTGGAACGAAGACCACAAAGGAACACCTGGAGAAAGCTCTAGCATTCAGAGGGAGAACATGCAACTGCAACTAACCAGCAGGTTCAAACCAAGAGCCTTGTTGCTGTGAGGCCACCGTGCACCACTGTGCTGACATGGAATAGATGCTATAAATACGGAAAAGCACTCAGCACTAGATAAAGGTAACTGCTTTAATGTCTCTGTTGAATTTTCACAGGACAAATCAACAAACCAAATGTTCACGCAAAACCCACACAGCATCACCAACCCCTACACATTAATAGGGATTTGTCCTGATGGATTTAAGACATGAGTCAGGCTGGATCATCCTCTGGTATTATTCATGTCACATGTTCTATATCTGAAACCATTGTAAGAAGATTTACATATGTGACTTGATATTGCGCCATGATGCTTCATCCTAAACATGGATTGGATTTGGGCAAAGAGTCATTTCTAGGGATGCATGATGACATTGGCACACCATCATGAAAGCTTTACTATCAAATATTGGTACTGGGCCAAAATTAACATTGACAGGTTAATGTTTTGTTAGTTGTTTTTTTTTAAATGTCACAAAAGGGATGCTACTATAGCTAACCTGGATGAGCAAGCACCCCACGTGTAAGATCCATAGTCCCTGATGTAGCATCCTTGGTTTGATTGTGGCTGAGAGTGATTTTCTACATGTGGCCCTCTATCTCTGCTCTCCTTTTACTGACTCTATCTTCAACCGTCTCTATAGAATAAAAGCAAAATTGTAAACAAAAGAGAAGTGTTATATAAAAATGAATATGCTGTATGTTACATGGAAGTTTAATTCATTGTAATTTATATCTGCATCAACCAGTAGGCCATAACAATAGACATAATAATATTTTAATTCCTCTACAGGAGAGACTTCATGTTCTCTGCAATTAGGAGAAAAGATATAAGCATATATCCGTATTGACATCTGCAAGCAGCCAAAATGAGTTGGAAAATATGAGCATTTTGGATATCTGCAAAAATCCACTATCAAGCATGCATAGTATTTTCACCATCAAATTAGACTGGAACATCAGGAAATATGCCAGTAATTGCAAAGACTGAGATATTTAATATTTACTTTTCTTGGTTTAAAAGTCCAACCAAAAAAATTGTTATTGACATTAACCTGTTGGGCTCCCTGATAAGACTCACTGTAACCAACAGCCTGAGAGTTGGAAAAGAAAAAATGCACAATAATCCTCATGTTATGAGGAGCAAACACTCCCACTTTGCGCATGTCCTTTCTCCTTCTACATCAATTAAGAGAAGCTGTAGTGCAGTTGTTTCCATTATTTATTAAACACCGAGTTGTCAGAGGAGTCCATCCTTTCCTCCTGCTAATGCACTCCTTCTGGTGGCGTGAAACACCCGGAGTGACTCTGAAAGCAGCAGAGGAGAAGCTCCTGTGTGAGAGCAGAGCGACAGGAAGGAAGAAAAAACTACAAGAAGTCCTGCGTGGAAACAAGAGCGACTCGCATCTTTTGTGCTGCAACTTTTCCCCCCCTCTCCACCGAAATAAGAAAAGCAAGAAAGCAACCCAGGGTGAGTAAACTTGAAGTTAAAGCGAGTGGTGAATTAACGATGGGTTGGTTTTTATGCGTAAAGTTGCGTTTCTGGCGTCGCGTTTATTAATCGCGGTTGGTCGCATTCAGCGCGTTCATTGACAGACATTTGCTCTTTTTTGTTTGCTGGATGTTGACAGTTTGTTGCACGTGCGTTTGTGGTTGTTTGTTTGTGGTTTATCTTACTGCGAAGCTGCTGCGGAGCTTCGGAGGAGAGAGAAGTTAAAGCTGAGAGGGGTTTGGAGAGCTCCATAATGCGATGTTTACACGACTCTCCGCGAAGTTTGGCTTCATTTGCTGTTTGACCTGTGTTTACAAAAGAAGGAATAAACCGCTTGGCTTACAGTCAGTAGCAAAGTGAGTCCAACCTTCTCCTTCTGTCTTCACAATCAATAATAAAGACTGTGCTAATAGCAAGCATAGGAATGCATTGTGTTCTAGGATTACATCATTTGTCATTAGCGCAGGTCAGTGAACGTTACAGGCTCCTATACGTTCTGTGTGCTCTATAAACTCAAATAAATAAAGACACTGGACAACAGGTTTTTTTGTTATACCAAACCCTTTCATACTTTTAAAAGCAGGTCCTCATCTCTCTTGATATAGAAGCTGCAGCTCTTGATTTCAGATGTTTGTGGTCTAAATGTCTGTGAATATGTGTGAAAACAAACAAACAAAATATACAAAAATCCTATAGTCTAAATTTCTGTGAACATGTGTGATTTTGCATGCGTTCGTGGTACCAGAAGCAAACAGTTAATGTCCAGATTGTGCAGTAATGGCACAGAAAGTTTTGTTAAAATGTGAACCTGAATGAATGTGTTCAATAGTCTCACTTTGATTAGATTCTTTTTTTTAAATTTATGTCACTTTTACCTCAGTAGATTTTTGTAGATTTCAACACACCCATAATAACTGACAATATCAGAAATACAGAAATGTTGGAGCACACTGCTTAATTCACATGCTTTTATTGTGCAAACAGACGTTTTAACACCGCCATGTCTTTATCAGAGGAGAAAGACATGACGCAAACAAACATATTCAACCTACACTAGGTGTACAATTGGGGATTTCAGATCTATTGGATGATAAATCCAAGGCTGGGAGATGCTATAGTCTGTGACAATGTGTGACAATATCATAACAGTTGGATATTTTACTAGAATAAGTCTACATAATAATTACTAAGACTTGGTAGAGGGGGCCCCCTTCTTCAAGGGCTCAGAAAGAAGGAGAAAAAAAAAGAACCTTAACTCAGCCTCCAGCACTGAATAACCTACAGCCCAATATTCCCCATACACCCCACTTATACACACAGGCATGCACACAGTACTCGACTCTCCCTCCGAGTCCAGTAACCAGGTCCAGGTGTTTGTCAGTGTGGGTTATGACAAGAGTATATCTGCATGTGTGCGTACGTGTGCACACGAGCAAGCATGCGTGAATGTCTATCCAGATGGCATAACACCGCGGCTCCAAATCTTACCTTACCTCATCTGAGGGGTCCGGGGGCAGTAACACAGGGGGGACCACGCAGGAAAACACTCAGCAGCTATGAATGAGAGAAACAGAGATCGAGCAGTGTGTGTGTGTCAGTATGTGTGCACTGTTTTCCTTGTCTGTCAGTCTAGTAAGTGTTTGCAGTTGTTGAAGCTTCACTGGGAACAGCAATCTTATTTGGGTCAGGAGCACATCACACAAATCTGAGAAACCGCCACATTCTCAATTGGCTGTGTAATTGAGTTTCACATAGCAGCTGTAAACAGAACGCCTCCCTCGTTTTCTTTTTCTTGTGTGTGTGTGTGTGCGTGTGTGTATATATACGTATGTGAGAGACAGGGGGAGAGAGCAATTGAGACACTGAACAGTTTCAGACACCTCGTGATGTGAGATGAGCTGTCTGATACTGAGCGCTGGAAATTCAGATCACATTGCCGGAGCTTAATCTACATGCCAAGAATAGCAAATTTGCCAAAAACAAACTCAATTTGTGGCTGTCTGGAGAAACGATGAGTGAACCGCAAAAGGGAAAAAACTGACAGAGAAAATAGTCAAAATGTACATTTACATAGTCCCACTGAGAAATGTCCAGTCGACATAAATTGTCATGTGAAATCTGATGGGTTTGTTATGAGGTCAAAATGAGAGCAAAATGTCAATACAAACACTTTTCTACAGAAATTGTCCATATAGGTGATATATGCACAGCCATATTTCAACGTGTAGCCATCAGAAGAGGAAACTAAATTGCATGTAACAACACGAGTTGTTCAAAAGGGATGATAAAACGATAGCCGATGGTGGCAGCTCATAAAAGTGTTCTGAGAATAAAGAACAAAATCTCATAAGGTCAAAAGATTTCCAGAAATGTGTCATGTTCTTAATATTCTTCCTTCTGATTCTATGATGGCTGCATGCCAGATCCCACTGCCTTTCATGCTACTCCATCTATCATACTTAAAAAAAATGTAAAAGCCTTAAGCGCCTGAATCAAATTACACTCGCCACATTATTTTGTGGGGGTAAACGTACCTGGAGAAATGTATTAAATAATGATAGGCAAGAGAGCGGGGTAATGAGATTATAAACAATTGTTCATGTGAACCTGAGGAGAGTTTGCCTGTGTTAAGCCTTGCTAAATTCCAATTTCCTCAACTTGGAGATGGAGTTGATAACACTCAAAGACAGATAAGAGCCTTGAGCCCGAGGCCCTCATCTGAAAGATCTTACTCTCTTTTTAATTACAGTGTCAATGTGATTTACAGAAATCTTCCAGGATTTATCTTTACCTGAATCCTGACACAGATATTCTGGATTCTGGATTTTTCACAGGGCTTAAAAATTCCTTAAAGCTTATGGAGTTGCGATAATAAACAGGCTGCGCCGTACTTGCCTGAAGTGACCTGTCATCCTTATGAGTCACATTTATCAACACACCGCAAATCTCTGGCTCTGAAAAACACGGAACAACAACCACAGGAAAAATGTTGCTTACCGTAATTAAGTGTATTACAGATTTGAGGTTCACCAAAGCTGCTAATCTCCAGATAAGAATGATCCAGCTCTAAAAATGTCTTGAAGCATGTCCAAATGTAGATTTAGACCATTTTCTACCCTCAATTAGAATAACTATGTATGCCAAAACCATGTCCACTTACTTTCCCTTCAGACTTCCCGCTGCTTCTTTGTAAAAAAAATGTACATTTGCTAGAAGCCATTTTCTGTGTTAAACTTCTGTTAACAGCGTCTTATTTCTTTCCTTTAAAACTTCTGCAGGGTAGTTTAATCCCATTCTGGTTAGGATCAGCTGTTTTTCTCAACTAGTGTGGCTTTTTAGGCAGAAAACAGACACTTGTCAGAAAGGTTTTTTGATTTTAAACCTTAAAACTTGACCTGAACATTTAGAAAGTCCAGACAGCAATTAAAGATGCAAAAAGTAGATTCCATAAGTCCTCATAAAAGGTTTGCAGGAAAACAGATATTTTGAGATCTGGCAATTATTATAAGGGTTTGTACTGGTTGCTGATTGTACTTATTTACCTTGCTAGTATTTTGCCAGAAGGGGAACAACATGCTTCATCTGCTTTATGTTTTACATGCTTTACTCATTGGAATGGTGTATCCTTACAGCATTTGTAATTATGGATGTAAAATCAAGATCAAAGCTCTTTTAGTTATACAACAGCACATGAGGGTAACAGGTAAACAGGCTGGTGAGGTAACTCTGTTGTAAAGTCAGAAATTATTCATTATCATATAATCAATGTCAATCACATGGATATAGAAAGAATTAAAACCACATTGGAAACAACAACAACCTTTTAAGCAGCGTCAGTATGGCGAGTTGTCTGTCTACCAGACAGGCTGTGTGGCTCTGATAGCAGACTTCATGTTGGATTTGTTCAGACTCACTGATGGTAGACAGATAATTTATTATTTCATTAATTCATATTTTCTCTCAGGTGATACCACACCTCCCGATCTCTCAGTGCTCTCAGGTTCACAGCTTGGATACTTCAAAAGGCTCACTGAGTTGTCTGTCTGAAGTTCAAGAAATCAAATGCAAGTATATCCTAAAGTAAATATGACTCCTTCCAATATGCTTTACATGGACATATTTACTAGCTCTGAAAACAATTCGCTAAGAAAGAAAAACCCTAAATACAGATGATACATTTTTTAAAAAGTGACTGAGTAAGCAAGATCACGTGCGTGTGTCCATGTGCGTTTGTGATCTTTGTCTTCACACACATGGATCCCATCAGACTTTTTTCTCTGTTGTCCTCTGAAGCTGGGATCAGTTAAAAATTTGATGCTTAACTTATAGATGGAAACTGTGATCTATTGCCTGTGCTTCTTTGATATGTTCAGTAAGTATGCACTGACACATGTGCACACACAGAGAGCACACTTTTTTTTTTAATGCGCACTGCACAATACTCACACTGGATGTCAGTGTTTCAGGTTAGGTTTTTTATGTAGTTTAAACTGATGTTATAATCTTGAATCAAACGATACCAAAACATGTCTATTCGTCTACAAACTATCAGTTTCTCCTGCATTAGCATATGACTGTAGACATAATTTAACAATGCAACAGAGGAAAATACTTTCACTATAAGTTAGTGATTGAGAGTAAAGTATTTTTCGGGTGGAATATACTCTTTGTATATATAATATATCTCTCCCACAGTTGTCAGTGATGCAGGGAGGCTGTGCCTACTGCCTTCACCAGTAAAGTTCCCAGCTTAATTATTTTTTTTTTAGGAATTTTTCGTTAATGACTCCCTAATTTTTCACTAATTTTAGAGCCTTTTTATAGAGTCCCCCATGATACCTTTTTTTCGTTTTAATAAAAGATAAGAAAAATAAAAGGGAAAATAAAAGAATAATACTTCATTTTACCATGTATTGTTGTACTTTGTGTATATATTTTGATGAGAAGAAGAAAATTTTTTATCGGGTATATTATATCGGGTAAAATATACCCAACGTTAGTGATGGTGTTACTAATTGTTATGTTAGTGTTCTAGGGTTAATGATGTTTGAGAAGAGTGAGTCTGGATTATTCTGAATTTCTCTCAGGCGCATGATTAAAAATTACCACATTTTTTAGTTTTTTGTACATTGAAAAGTCTTATAGAGAGGTGACTTAGAAAGTCTGACTGGGAAAGAACCAGAAATTCCCACACATTTTGAATCAAATGTATTTAATTGACAACATTTTGAGCCTCTTTTGTCATGTAAAATGACCTAATGAACCATAAACAGTAAAGTGAGTGCTAGTGTGTGTGCAGGATTTGTTTCCTTTAGTTTCTAGAATGATTATTTTCAAACTGTTGTACTAGTCTGTCAGTCTACTGTCATTACCAGTGAATATATAGATATACAGATGAGCGGCACAGTGTGGAAATGTCACTATAATCTATATGCGTTTGCCCCTTTATTTGTAATTACGTACTTGATTCTTTTTCAGATGAAACTGTGCAGTAATTCTACTTCATTGTCAGGCAGCCATTACACACTAAAATTATTTTCAGCTGTAGCACCTAGTTTACAGTATGTTACCATTGTCTAAATACCTCTCGTTAGTGCAGGTCATGAACTCCAAAGACAAGATATGATCTGACAGGAAATTTGCCTACTGAGTTAAATGCAGCCGGTTGTACTATAGATGAGTGACGAGGAAGACATTGCTAGAGGCACAGCCAGTCAACAGCAAGATCTATCCAGAGGGGTGTGTGTCTGTACACAAAGAAGGCTCGTGGTTGCTATTGCATGCAGTCATTAACAGTTTTTGCTTGTCTGCATGGGACAGTAATCTGATAAAGTTGGGTTTAGTGTGCTTTGTTGACAACTGAAGTGTCTGCATGTAAATAATGTGGGTGTTCAGGTGTTATGGAAAACTGTGAACAATGAATTTGCATGTTACTGCCTGGTAGAAGAAGCTGAGTAGGAGTCAGAAGAATGTCTGTGTGTGTGTGTGTACGAATGTGCTGTGTATAGTACAGGGTGAATTTATATTCACGTCTGCGCTTATCAGTGTTATCTTTTCCCAACCAGATCATTCAGCCACACCATCCTAATCTTCGGCTCCGCTCCTCCCCTGCTCTCCCTCGGGCTGGACATTTAACCACACAACCTCTCCTGATCTCATGATGGAGTTATTCTGTCCCTGTGCTCTGTAATTCACACAGGGCGCACAGTTCAGCAGCTCCTCCCCCCGGTGCCCCCCCCCTTTCTTTCCTTTGAACGATGTGACGAAGAGTTGGCATCCATACCTTTTTAGAAACAATACTTGCAATGTTCCAGCCCTCTGTTTATTGAAGACAACTCCAGGGAGATAACAGTAATCAGCAAACCACGGCGACGAGCTCTGTCACAAAAATAAAGCGTCTGGCTGTAATGCTACTCTGAGAACGGCATAGATTGATAGTATAAAACATGTTTAAATTATGATTTATTAGAAAACCCCTCCGTTCAGGCATGTGTCCCACAGGGCGGATGTTAAAACACACTACCAGCCAGCTTCTGATCTCATGATTTGGCTCTTTTCTTTCACTGCTCAGCTCAGCCACTCCTTCAGCTTCTTTTCTCTATTTTTTTATGAGCATTGTCATTTTTTTCTAATCTTTCACAAATTTTTGGTGACTTTTAATTCACCTTAAATCACACAATGGACATTTTAATGACTAAGTGAAAACAGTATAGCGTTTGGACGGCCAGCCCGGCTCCCAAATATAAACAGGTTGAGCCCCGAGGATGCTTTAACTCATGCAGCTCTGCTTTGAACTGTGAGGCTGTTCTTTATTTTGTAGACCACAACTCTGTCTCCCTGTGTTTAGTTTGGCTCGATTCTAACCAATGTAATCACCGGGGCTGCAGTTCACCGAGACGGGAAAAAAAAAGGGGAGAGAAATGATTGAGTGATGAGTGGGGGAAAAAAGGAGGTCTGAGGAGAAAATGATAACCATCTGGATTCACTTTGGGACAATTTCATCCCTCCTGCCCCCCAGACCCAAGACCTCCAATTTCCATGGTGCCTCCTTTGAGGTGCCATTCCATCAGTGATGGGAGAAATATTTGCCTAAGAGCAAGTGTCATTGTGAACTTTCAGGAAGTGCCCTCACTCCTTAGTCTAGACATCCTCTCACTACTGAAGCTTTCATTAGGACCTATACTTGCAAGATTGGTGGCCGGGATATCTATTTTATTTGGAGTTTTGATAAATTGTTGAGAAACTGGGTTGTTCGGGCATTGTTGATAGACTTTGGCACCAAGTGTCAGTTTTCTGTCTTTTTCTTTTTAAAAATATGTGCAGTGAGACATAGAAATTACTTCAAGCTGTGGCTTTGTTATTAATTTTCTAAGAATGTCTTAGAGGTTAAAGGCCAGACTGAATGATGGAAAACTCTGGCTTCCTATTTAAAAGACAGGATGTGTAAAACGTTCTGTGTTCGGTGCATATTTTAACCTGCAAACATGTCCGGACACAACAAATTAGACAAAATCTTTAAATCTTACCTCACTTAATTGTTGTATTCAGGCATCCCACCTATAGAAGGTAAACAAACTTACAGAGATCTAGACTTTGAGGCAGAAAGCCAGGAAAGAATGTTATTAAGTAAAACACAGAAACGGTAAGTCAGTTCAAGGTATTATCTGCACCTCTCTGTGGTATGTAGATGTCTCTTTGTCTTTTGCCTTTTTCCTCTGTCTGGCTCCCTCTCTTTAACCAAAGTAGTCTTTCATGACTTGTCCAGTCCTCCACACACATGCATTTAGGCCTGGAATGATAAATGGCTTTCTTTGATTTGCACAGATGCGTCTTTGGCAAAGGATGGGCTATAATGTGTATAATCAAACTCAGAAGCCACTGGTTGTTATTCTTCTTCTTCTTTATGTCTCTTCTCCTGTCTCCCTCCCTCTCCATTGCTGCCCTACACAGATAAGTGGCAAATGTGCTGCTGCAGATGTACTGTTTTGTGTCATATCGGTGATAACCTCCTGGCTGAAATTGCATCCGCGTTGCCTGTGCAGACACCACGAATCCCATGAGACATACATTCATGATGGGCTCATCAATATGCTTTCCAAAGTCATTATTCCAGAGATATTAAATCTAATTGATCCCAAATTGAATTTAACTCCTGAGATATTGAATCTGATGCATGTGGAATCAAATCTCGAGGGGGCCTGTTTCTTCACTTACATATCCATCTCAAAAGGCAATTACAATGTGAAGCAGGCCTCTGGGAGTCTTTCTGTTTGGTCTTGTGTAACAGTGTAATGCTTATCAAATCAGCCTATTGATAACAGGCAGCCAGGGGGGAATGTGTTGTTCACTGACATCTGGTGGTGAGATGAATGTCAACAAGATATTTTAGTATCTGCAGCTCCTTCCGAGGCTAACAAGCAGTTTAAATGGAGACCTGTAGCAGGAAGTAGGCAGATGAAACACGTGAGGATGAGGTAAATCTTACAGACGGCATCATGCCAGACACTGTAGGAGGAGGGCTGTTGTTTGTAGATTTAATAAGGTGATATAAAAAAGAAAAAAAAAAGACAGAGCTGACCAGATGGCCAACACTGAATCCTCTCTGCCAGATCAGGGGGGCAGCAATATCCAAAATGAGGAGAAAATTTTGAGTCCAGGAGAGACCAGATGTCCCTAACAGGCCCCTGTAGGTTCCAGGCCAAAACACTATCAAGCAGATGACTACATATTAGGTCATACACACAGTGATTGGAAACATTGTCACGGCATTGTGACCTTGTGCGGGAAGCATCGAGATGAATTTCTTCTCATGAAAATATGTTCTTTGCACACCATGCACACAGTTACCATTTGAACACCTGAACTACCTCTTTCTCCTTTTCAAAGCTGTTCTCATTGAGACATTATTTCCCCTTCAAACACTTGTGTGTCAGCATCTTTACATTCACACTCACATGCATATGCACAAACCTGCTTCGCATGCTCACCAGTGCAGTTTTATATTCAAAGTGATATGCTGGGAGCGGTGTTTTAACAAGCCGTACCCCCTGAACCGTGTCCACTCAGCTTCCTGTTGGAAAAAAAAAAATCCCTGCAACTAAGCTACAATCCTACCTGAGAACAGTTGTTTTAAGGCACATAGCTCATACTTATTTTCAGTGGTTATTATGTTGCTTTTCTACACTGTATCCAGTAACAGATGACACAAGGGATGCTAGAATAGTACTGATATGAAGAATAAGAGTACTTATGCAGGTACCAGGTGGTAAAGTTTTGCAGGGCAACTGCAGCTGTAGCAAGTAAGTAACAAGTAAGACACATTAGCATTCATATTGCTATCATTTCTGTAATTAAAAACACAATTTTGTACTCTTTGCCAGCTGATTTTATTAATGGCGTACATTCTGTTCCTTATTACAAATTGAGAAAGTCATTTAGAATTCCAGGGTGATACACTAATATAAGAAACATCTGCAAAATAACAGAGTCTCATGTTATTATAATCCTTTTAAAGCTTTGTATTGTCTAGTTGTGCCACATTCAACAGAGGCTCTATCTCAGGACCTCTTAGTGACTAATTTTTGACTTTTGAAAGTTTAATTGGTGCTATTTTTGTGTTGCATTTTGTATTTTATTTTGACTCGACAACATTAGAAAAGAATGGCCACATCTATCTGGCTCCTCAAGATAAAATGGTGATAGAAACATCTATGAAAGCTGCTCTGTGAATTACTGTACAGCTGCCAGCGAGCTTAGTTTTATCAGCCGCAGACAGAGGGGCAGACAGAGATCAGGAGGTCGGTGGACATCGGTTTGTTCATTCACTGTGTGTGTTCTGTGAGTCAGCTTTCTTTAGGATTCCATTAAGCCAAATCAAAATGACAAGATTTGTCCTCAGCATTGTGAAACACACTGTAGTTTCTTTCTTTTTTTTCTTTTTTTTTTTAAAGCTTACTAATCCTTGAGGGCAAATAACTCTCAGTTTGTTCTCTAAACCTTGTTCCTACAGATCTTGTGTTCCTACATGACCAGCTGCAGCAGGCACACTGCACAGGGATTAATAGTAATGATAGCAGTACAGTGTGTTTTCCTCTATGTGTGTGTGTGTGTGCAAGTTCTCCTTGGAGGCATCTGTTGCAGGTTTCAGGCACATGTTGTGGGATTAAGGAATTAGCCATAACAAATAACCCCATGCACACACACCCTCGCCTGTATGCCCACAAGTTACCACATAACACATCCAAAATTACAACCCCAGACCGCTGTACACATCCACACACGTTCCTCCTGCGCTCAAATCTTGTAAGCTTCATCTGAGTTCTTCTCCTCTTTCTCGATTCCGTTCATCTCTGCTTACCCCTATTGAATCGTGGTGACAGTTGTGTTAGAGAAAAGGGTATCTTGGTAGCCATGAAAGTTGCCTTAATGTTAGGGTTACATTAGTAAAAGATAAGGTAATAGGACAGTGAAAGCCAAGTTGTCAGAGACTCCCTTTGTCTAAAAGAGAAACACAATAAAGAAGACTGAGCTTTCCAGTGTTTCCCCTGGGTTCAGGTTCTAGCTAATCAACAGTGCACACAGCCGTGACTGTTCTGTTCCAGGGGACTGGAGATGGAGGGAGGGCCGGCGGGGGCAGACAGGATGAGGGTCCGGCTTGAAATGGGCGCATGAGGGTGGAATGAGGCAGCGAGGGCATGTGGCTGCGTGATTGAGGGGTCTGTATGTGTGTGTGTGTTCATGTGCCTCAGCGTCTTTTTTGCATAAGGAAAACCTCCTGGGGCCCATGCGTGTGTGTCAGTCATTTCTACATGTAGATGAACAAATTATGTCAGTGGTACCGAGTCACTTAATAATGGAGAGTTAAGTGAGTTGTGTTTTTGGGGCCGTGCTATAATCACTATCAGATGTCAGGGAGGAGGGAAAGAGAAGGAGACTGTGTGCAGATGAAAAGGAAGGAAGGAAGGAAGGAAGGAATGCAGGAAAAAAAAGAACAAGTAAAGGAGAGAAAGAAATAAAGAAAGTCGATATGGTTGCTGTATATGCACAACAAAGAATGCAAATATAGTAGATGCTTGTGATAGATAATATCTGCTTATATCATGCCAAAGAGAGAAATAAGCTACACATGCAACATACATTTGTGTCAGTTAACTTATACCAAACTCTTTTAGTGCATCTCTCCAGTTTGTTCATGGATTGCCATGTGAGTACCCAAACGAGTAACTGATGTGCAAAAATGATTTTCAATTTCAGCATTTTCAATTTTCTAGCCCACTTGTCCGTAGCATATTTTCTTTGATGCGTGGCCCTGTTCCCTGTATCCCTGAAAGTGAACGCTGCTCCTCAACTGCTGATTGGCATCTCCAGCCCGAATCTACAAACTTGTGGGTGGCATGTTTGGTTTTGCTGCATATAAAGATGTGTTGCAGCAATTTGAGTGTGCAGGCTCTACTCGTATTTGGCGAGGCTGTGTCCTAATCATTGTCAGATGGTGGACAGAGTCCTTGCGTCTGGAGCCATTTACGAGGCCTGCAGCCACCTGGAGGGGGTAAGGGGGAACAAAATCTGTCCAACGAGGCTGTGCTTTGTTGTCTGAGAACCAGCCAGATAGAATATAGGTAGCACATGAATGAATTAGTGGTCGGCCAAACAATTTCATATGAGAAATGAATGTTTTGTTGAGGCTGAATTCTCAAATATTTGAATTGGATTACTAATTCAATCTGAAATGGCTTTTATTTTGATTGTTGAGGTGAATGAAAGCACTTGTTGTTGCCCAGACATTGTTATTCACCTTTTATATCCACACTTGAGCTATAGCAGATGTAGGTTGTATGTCAGTATAAACTGTCTTGTGTCCAAGCAAAGATGACTAATTATTCAACTAATAGCATGTCATATTAGTAATTATAAACAACAATAATACTTTACAAGGTTTACTTGTGCACGTATAATCTGCCATTTATATCTGGTTTGTGTGAACAGCAGCCTTTTTTTGTAACAGGAAGATGTAAGTGTGGTTTATTCAATCACTAACTCCTATTTCATACTTGGCTCATGCAGTGGGGATATTTTCCTTTGCCAGTGATTTGCCAGTTATTGCTCTGAAACTGTAGATGTTCTAGTGCCAGGAGTTTGACTCAGCCGCATATGTTGTTTGACATCTTGATGAAAATGGTTTAGAAATGAGGAACATGCTCATAAATAGTAAAACAATCAGTTTGACCAAACTTCATATTCTGTTTTTGCAATTTAATAAGCTCAGGCTGGCACAGACAAATGTGAGCAGCTCTGTTGGGTGAAGCTAAACTCAACAGAGGAAGGTGAAGGATGTCAAATAAAATATAAATGGAATATTTAACATGCAGCTGGTAAAACAATGAATGCTTTAAAAGACTGACTAAAATAGTCTGTGTTAACATGCCCAAACTGTGGCAAGTTTTTGAGAGATTTCCATCCTCTTTATTGTGCTTCCAAGGAGTTTAAAGAGTTTGGGTAATGTTTCTGTGCATGTTTGCACTCTGCTGTTCTTTTTTTGTTGTTGCCCTCTCTCTTCTGGAAACCTTCCGTTGCTTCATAATAATCTGTTTCAACGTAGAGAGCTCACATGATTTATTGAGACATTTAACATCTAACTTTGCATGAGTATGAAATATACCTTTGCATCAGGAGTTCAGCTGGTCACCTTCACATCTCATTTGGCAGAGATGCTACTGCGCCATGCAGATCTGAAAAGCTGATTCCAAACCTCTTCCTGACCTCGTGCAAATGTATGTAATTAAGCAATGAAAACTTGTTTGAGCTGTGCCATAGCCAGGCCTTCTGCTGCAGGAAATTAAGGATAATCTGGAGGCTGTGGACGCTCTTTGTTGCCACAAGGCACTCTCAAGGTGAAGTGGCTCTCCTTCAAGATTGGTTTTCATTCCGTATGAATTAGTTTTGCGTGTTTCTGCTTACTGTGCCCCTCTTGTTACCTCTCTGCAATATTTACTGTCTGCTTGCGTGTCTGGCTTTTATTTGTGCATTTACTCATAACCTCCTCCATAATTTGTATACTTGTAAACATATCTCTAGAAACATTGCAGCAATGACGACGCTAACACAACCAGAATTCTTCTCTGTTTTGTTGTTGTGCCAATTTAGTAGTATCGGATATCTTCTTCTTTATCTTCATTGGATTCTATGAGATTGATGTGCAGTAAAGGATTGCATATTGGATTAACATGCATAGACAGCTGTTATAAAAGAGCAGTGAGAGGTTTTATTGTATGGAAGTAAGCAATGGGCTGTGTAGTAGTACTGCAGCACTATGCATATTTTAAACACAGTCCTTAAGATGTCCATCACAAAAGCTGGCCTTGAATTTAATATTCAGTTTTAAAGTCACACTTGTACCAAGCTGCGTAAGAATTTTACGTGGTTTGAGTCCAACATCTGACATAATGTTGACCCAGAAACATGCCTGCATTCAGATTTCCACTTCCTCCACTGAAGTTCAACAGCGGCTGTAATTTTAGGTTGTAAAAACATTTCACTTCTTCACTGATTAGAGACAAGAGAGCACAATTCCCCCATATTTGCTCAGGATGAGCGTCTGATTTATGTATGTGTTTGTTGCTTTTGTGTAACAAAAGTAGAAAAGAAAAGACAAAAAGAGGAGGATTGTTTGATTAGGTTTGTGGAAGGACAATGGTGTGCCTCAGGTTTCAACTGTTTTGATCCTCCAGACGTGCAAAGTCCATCTATCAACCTGTTCTTTTGCAAGTAAAGGCCCAAATGTCACAGCTCATTTAGCAGGACACCAGTTTAAAATTAAAATTAAAAAACAGGGTTCCTATTCGTCCTGGAGATCACATGAGATAAACTATCAAATGTCCTGAAAATAATTTTGACATTCTTTTCTCTAGATGGAAGTAGAACGGCAGGGTGGATATATACGGGTTGTAAACCTCTGAATGCCCCACAAAGTTTTCCATTTTTGAATGCATCCTGTGTGTTGGTGAAGGCAGCTTGTGGTTGCTGAAGGTCTGATTAAACCACAGATAAAATGCAAAGTAAAGTGAAGTAACCTTCACACAGAAACATTAGTAAACTTCCAAATCAGTTGTTAACTTCATTGTTAATCCACCTATTGTTGTTGTATGTTAAACCCCAAGCTGTTTGAAACCCACTTTAAGATTTCATGGAACCTATATTTTATTCATTAAAAAAGTTGATTTTAGTTTTTTGGCCCAGTCTGGATCGATGGCCTGCTGACAAATTGATTCACAAATCTAAAAGTGGTCTTCAAATAGGGTTAAGACATTATCTAGAATGTCTTAGAGAACTTGATACAGTTCTTCAGTCGATTTATGATTCTCTCTAGTTGATGATGTTGAGATCGGTTTTCTGTTGGTGCTAAACCATCTGTTGCAGCATTTCTTGTTCTTATTGTTGATTCTGGCTGATCAGATGCCTCCAAGATGAAATTGCGTGATGGATCCATATCTAAATATCCAAAGATTCTAAAGTTTTTGCACAGTACTGTATGTTTTAGAGGAAACCTCCACAGAGACACTTGTTAGTCTAGGGCGTGAGCTCCATCTGATATTCCAGCTTTAAGCCATTGAAAATATCCTGTAAAATCATGTCTGAAAACTCCCTTTTAACATTCAAAAAGAATATTTACTGACCTCTTGTTTATTGTGAACCAGTTTTATAGTTTTAATAGCCATCTTATCCAGACAAGACAATAGCTACTGGTTAAAAAGTATCTACTTTTCCCTGTTGCGTCACATTTAAGTTGTTAAATGAGTTGATTTTGCACATATTTCAATCTCAGAGTGTTGAGGTGAAAATAAGATTCCGGAGCGAACAGGCGGAAAAGATTTGGTAACCTGGCAGGTAAATAGATTTGTTCCTTGTTTTAGGTCTCGCAGTCAAAAGAACACACTGAGGGGTCTATGGAGGCAGTAATGAGTCATATCCTTCAAACTGCTGCTTTCTATCTCAGACACCTCTTAAAACTCACCCTGCAGTGACCATCTCACATGTGTACGTACCCATACAGACACACAGCTCTAACCTGTTCACGACTCTATACTGTACTTCACACCTCTGGGGGTGTTTTCTGGAGAAACAAATCACGTCAGTAATGTGAGCATGTCAATCAAACTTGTACAAACACAGCCAACGTTTTCTGGCAGGTGTAAACAGCAGGGGTGGTCTGCACACGCTCTGACATTGACTGACGGGACACATTTTTGTTGAGTCCTTCTGCTGACTGTCATCAGGTAAAAGGATACGTTGAACTATTTACAGTAACAACAACTTATATAAATCTAAAAGCAGAATATAGGCAGGTTATATGACAACTGTAGGGATGCAAGTTAAATGAGATCTGTCTGTGTGCAAGATTTGTTTTCTATTGGAACAAAACATCCCATGCTCCTTATTACAGTTGATTAAAAATAACAGTTTAGTACACTCTGTGTTTTCAACACTTTGAAAATAATAATTCTGATTGCAAGTTTTCCTTGTTCTCCATTAATTACCTGTACCATTTTCTACTATTTCCCAATTCCTTCTATATGAAAACCTTGTTCTAAAACTGAAACCGTATCGGTTTCAGCACTGATGCCTTTCTGACCTGTAAATAAGTTGGTATTTTCCACTTTAATTTAAACCAGCCAGATCACTGTAGAGACAGTCTAACAGAAAAACATGCTTCATGTTATGCATGCCAAATCAGGTAAATTGAGATGTTTTTTTCCCCCTATTAACCCTTTCAACCCCAAAACCTATGGATGGGTTTAAAAGGCATGAAATAAAAAAATATATACCATAATGACACCGTATATGAAAGAGCCAGAAACTGTACAAAAAAAAAAAAAAAAGTAACAATCATTGGGTTTAAACTTTCTGCTGGTAATTGTCACTCATCTGTGACTTGCTGGTCTGAATCAAAGCTTGAAATCGTAACATTTCATCAAAATCACTTATACCTCATTTAAAAATTTGCCTAAAAATAATAATAAACATTTTGCCCTAACCACATGTGTAAAAAAAACCCTAAAAGTTCTGCATTCTTTGGCACAACAAGTAAGCCATTTGCGATTATCATGTTCTACTCTTTCCCAGTTCTGTCTCCATACATGTTGACGCCTTGTTCTGAAACTGTATACTAATGCCTCTCTGGTCTGTAAATGATTTGATAGTTTTCACTTTAATTTAATCCTGCCAGATCACTGTAGAGACAGTCTAACAGAATAAACGCCTCATGTTATGCATGTCAAGTCAAGTGAAGTACTTTGTGGTGTTTCCTTCCCTCTTAACTCTCTCATCCCTAAAACCTGCAAATGAGTTTGAAAGGCTTATTATTTAAAAACACCATATATTGAAGCCAGGAACTGTAAAAAACAAAAAAACAAAACAAACAAAAACAGTGAGATTCGTTGGGTTTAAACTTACTGATGATAATTGAACTACTCATCTGTGATGTGCTGTTCTGCTTGGAAAAAGAATAGAATAGTCTTTATTGTCATCGCACAAAACAATGAAATTCTGTTGGAGCAGTCCACTACTTGCCAGGCTTATAAATATAAAGATAAAAATACAAGAAAATAAGTAAAAACAAAGAGACATATTTACAACAGATCCCAAAACAAAGATAACACTTGTGCAAAAGAGTCCTTAAAGTGTCCATAGTGCTGCATGTGTGTGTGTGTGTTGGAAAAATAATTAATTCAAAGCCTAAAATTGTGAAATTTCATCAAAATCACTTATGCCTATTTTAAAAAATTTGCCAGAAATAATAATAAACATTTTTGCTCTAATCCATGTGTAAAAAAACATTTGCGATTATCATGTTCTACTGTTTCCCAGTTCTGTCTCCATACATGTTGACGCCTTGTTCTGAAACTGTATACTAATGCCTCTCTGGTCTGTAAGTGATTTGATAGTTTTCACTTTAATTTAATCCTGCCAGATCACTGTAGAGACAGTCTAACTGAATAAATGCCTCATGTTATGCATGTCAAGTCAAGTACCTTGTGATTTTTTCCCCCCTCTTAACTCTCACATCCCTAAAACCTGCCGATGGATTTGCAATGCATGGTATAAAATAAATAAATAAAGCCAAAATGACACCATATGTCAAAGCCAAAAAAAAGAATTGTTCTTCACCTTTGTGATGATAATTGAACTACTCATCTGTGACGTGCTGTTCCGTTGGGAAAAATAACCGATTCAAAGCCTAAAATTGTGAACTTTCATCAAAATTACTTGTACCTCATTTAAAAATTTGCCAAAAATAAACTAGATTCTGTAAAAAAAATTAAAAAAAATTAAAAATTCTGCACTCCTAGACAGAAAACCATTTGTGATTACCCTTGTCTTGTTTCCCAGTTCCGTCTTTATTTATGTTAACGCCTTGTTCTGAAATGTTATTTGAATGTATCAGCCTCAGTTCTGATGCCTTTCTGGCCTATAATTGATTTGATAGTTTTCACTGTTACTTATTCCTGCCAGGCCGCTGTCAATGCAATAACTAGAGTTGCTAGCTATGAAATACAGCATTCTCATGAATGTTTGTTTAACAGAAACAGAGAGAGATAGTGTAACAAAAAAATTTAATCAAGAGACACTTGTGTTGCATCTAGTTCAAAGTAGCTTGTTTTGCATGGTGTGCTACACATCTCTCCTTCAGTTTGACTTTATTTAGTTTTGGATTTGAGATTCGTGTGAGGGTTTCACATTGGAAGGCCTGGACACCGGGCATCGGGCACACTGCCAGGTGACATATAGCTTTTAATGATACGATTGCCCATGTGCGCTTTTACAATGTGGGTGGGGTCCATGTGTGTGTTCCAACATGTGTGTGTGTGTGTGTGTGACAAGCTAACAGAAGTGCTTCAGAGCAGTAATGTGTGAGTGCAGGGTAAAAGGCCAAGCTTGCTGAGTGATTGCCACATTACCCATAAGTATGAATCAATCTTCTGTTCAGACATTTGGCTATTTATGGACTCACATGAATTTGATCATGTGTTTTTCTTTTAATGGTTTTCTAGGATTACTAAAACCTCTATGGCGGCACTGTTTCGCTGCAGATGTTGGAGGATGGGAGGTAAACGTCTGTGGAATTAGAACAGAGCTCAGGACAGTTTTAGTATTGGACAGTCTTCGATCTCAGTGTTATAAATGCAGCGACTTGGCAGTTGCAGTAAATGTGGTATCTGTGTTTTTTTCCCTATTTATTGAATTTATTTCAGTAACTCAATTAGATTAACCTCCACCTAAATATATGCTAAAAGTCTGCATAGAACTGCTGCTGAAGAGTTTATGTCTATAAGGATTGTAAAATGCTGCTGTGGTATTGAGGCCCAGCAAATGCAAATAAATATATGGGAACCGTGGAAACCGGAGGTGTACATAAAGTGTACATATTACTACATGCAAGTTTGTTTATGGCTTTGTGTGACTCCCAGTGTAAACATGCTGCTTATGCAATCTGTCAGTCATCTGACTGCATCATGTTCACATCTTTGTTTGCTTGTTCATACTTCCTCTCATCACTGCAAGTTTATAAAAATAAGCACATTACAATAAAGCACATGCAGAGCCTATTAGGAGCAATGTTGTGAAAGAGGCAGCACATGAGAAAATGTGTCTGTCTGCATTCATATGTGTTTTCACTGCAGGCTGTCTGGAGTCATCCTACCTGTCAGTGTTTTCATTGCCTATTGTAAAGCAGAGAGCGAAATGACAGTTTTTAGGAACTCAGTGAAAGAAGGGATTTAGGCGGTAATCCGCCTCACTGATCCTTTTTAGAAACAACCAACCGCCTGGCACACAGCCTGGCTTCTCGCCACGACACGCCTGCTTTTGATACCTGAAGGCTGAACTGTAAACTGACACCCACAGTGGCATTTTCTGCTCTCCACATACCTCAGATCAGACGTACACTGAAGGTATTTCCCTCAGTTGATAAAATAACTGGTTGTTGGCTTGTAGGTGAGCAGAGGTGTTCTAACTCTCCCCTCCAGCCACCAGGTTTTTAATATTAACATTTGTGACAGGGCTTTTCCCTTTGACTTTTCGGCACTAATTTTGCAAGAATGCACACTTGTTGTGGTGTTTTTCTTCACTCAGGTCATGTCAAACAGACACAGATAAGATTATTTTTGTGTTGAGTACATATGGTACAAGCAAAGATTGACTTGTTACGTTCTCAATCAGACAGGAGAGTATTTATTAGGTGTCCTTGGTCTAACTTTTTCAAACATTATTCACGTTTTTTTTTAATCAAGCAGATGTTAAGTTAAAAAGCCAGTCTTAGTCCAGCCTGTTTAAAGCAAATGTTCTTTGTCTTTAGAGCCGAGCAGCTGCCAAAAAGATGAGTCGCAGTTATTAATCTTGCTCTGTAAATGTTCCTTTCTTCTTGACGTCAAGCCTGGATCTGGGTTGTATTTTCACATTCTTGTAGAGGCGATGATCAATGTCACTCATTAGCTTCTATCTCTCAGCTATGCAAACAAACTCATATTTCATTTTTCTAAATCTCTGTGGAACATTTAAGAAGATGCATTTTATTTTAATCTGGATAAAGCCTTGTGTCATGTCACGACTATTAAAGCAACTTTGGTCCTTAGGGTTAAATTTTACTAGAGCTATGTGGGAGCTAAAAGAAGTGCTATTCTCGACTTTTCATTACTTTTCATTTTTTAAACCACAGCAATTACCAATGTCATTTTCTTTGTCAATAACTGAATGGCACCCTTATTGGAGCAAATGCAATACATTTAATTTCTTTTTCCACTGGCTGTGGTTTGAGAGATGTATTAAAGTTTGTTGAAGCTTTGATTTATGGACAATCTGGCCTTTTTAACACCTAATGTGAATTGACCTCTTTGTCAGATGGTGGTTCTGACTTAAGGGGGGGATAACATATGCAGAAGTGGCCACGGAG
>OMNN01024025.1:0-27466 GCA_900302755.1 Chromis chromis
CTGGCCTTGTAAAGAAATTTAACCTGTAAGAAACTCAAAATACTATTAAATAAAACATTTTCCTCATTTTCCTATTTTTGTGTGTATGCTAATTATGAAGCTATGGCCAGCAATTAGCTTAGCATAGCATAAAGACTAGAAACAGTGGGTAAAGCAAGCTTGGCCATTCCCAAGGTTATTTAGATAAGTTTATAATAATAATAATAATAATCTAACCTTTATTGATCCCCTTGGAGAAATTCCTTCTTTGACCCATCCTATTCAAAGTTATCCTTAACTATACATACTAGGAGCAGTGGGCTGCCGCGGTGCAGCACTGGGGGAGTAGTCAAGGGCCTTGCTCAAGGGCCCACAGTGGTGGTGACTGGGACAAGCGGTCGCTCTCACTTTCCCACCTCTACCTCTTGCCAGTCTTGGGACTCGAACCGTCGACCCACCGGTTACAAGCTCGCTTCACAAACCACTAGGCCACCACTGCCCACAACTTAACTTTAACTGGTATTGCAGAAAATGGTTATATGAAGGTACTCACAACTACAACTTGTCACATTTTGCATTTTTGTGTGTGTATGATAATTATGAAGTTATGGTTAGCAATTAGCTTAGCTTAGCATAGAAGTAGAGGGTAAAGCCAGCTTGGCCCTCTTTGAAGTTAGGTTAACTGGCAACTAACAATACTATAAACTACAACTTGTATGCTAAGCCAGCAATTAGCTTAGCTTATACTTAGCATAAAGAATTAATGCAGAGGGGAGCTAGCATGGCCCTGTCCAATGTTAGTTAAGGTTAACTGGACCTGTAAAGAAATTTATAACTCACAAAATGATAAACTACAGCTTAAAACGTTTAATTTTTGTGTGTGTGTTTGCGAATTATAAAGCCAGAGCCAGCATTTAGGTTATAAAGACTTGGAGAATACTGGAGAACTAGCTTTGCCCTGGCCAACGTTATTTAGCTGCTGCAAATTTGTAAAGAAAGTAACTCACAAGACTATAAAGTATGATCTGTAATTTTCATATTTTTGTGTGCATATTTTAATTATGAAGCAAAAGCCAGCAATTACCCTACTTAGTACAAGGACTAGAAGCAGGGGGGACCACTAGTCTGAGTTGGCTCAGTGATAAAAAAAATTAATAAAAATGTAAAAATCCATCAACCAAACTCCTAGTTTGCTGATTAACACATTGTATGTTATTTTTAAAAAAGGTTAATATGACAAAAAGCTGTAGATTATTGGGAGAGACATGCTGGACCATACAAAGCTAAGCACCTGCTACGTGTAGCTTCATATTTACAATACAAACAACAGCTACAACAGAAAACAATGACACCCTTTCTTTCACTGTTCCGACCCTTTCACCACTGGCCTAGTGTAAACAAGGTTATATCTGCCTCACTTGTCTTAAAATAACTTGATTTGAATATCATTTTTAAGCAAATGTTAAAGTGAATATTTGCCTTGACGCGAAGCTGTTTGTTCAGGCATTTGCTGGAAACTTCCTGGAACACACGAGGTAGCTGTTGCGAAATATGTATATTCCATAAATATGGACACTTAATAAATACCGTAGAATGTGTGTATTTTCTTCATTTTGCGAACAGTGCCTGTGTTGTCATCCATCTTGATCCATATCACCAGCCTGTCCTTGAGGCTTCCAGTCATTTTGTAGAAGAACTGCAGACATTTAATCTGCCTCTTGGGGTAGAGGGTTCGGGATTCCAGCAGAGCAGACTCCCGAGGACTCCCAGTCATGGTGTTGAAGTGCATATAGTAACCAGCATCTAGAAAATCAACCAAAATAGCACACACCTTAGTTTTTTTCATACTGTCCGACTGACAATTAACAATAATTAAGAAATGATTCAGCTCTGACCTCTGCATCTTCCCAGGAGTGTGTGATCCTCTGAACCCACGCTAGACTGGGTATGGATCCAGTCAGCATCATCGGAGGAGGCCTGGATCATCCCACAGATGCTTGCATACTCAAAGGCGCACTGATCCAGCAGGGTTAGTGGTCCAGCTGGGGTGGAAGGTAAAAGAGGATTTGAAGGTTTAGCACACTTTTATACTCACTGGATCCTACTTCCTGATTCCTATCTAATAACACTGCATGTTGTAGCTATCAGTGAATAAGAAACAGATCAACATAAGAAGTCTGGTCTGATGACATATACATACAGCAGTTGTACATCCGGTTGAGCCTGAGGACGTCCATCGCACTGAAGTCGAGGTACTGGCCAATGATGTTGTAGAACTCTGGGATTTTGGTGGTGATAGTGGGGATGGATTCGTTCTTATTGAAGGAGAAGGGCCTGTAATGCATGACGGACTCGTAGTCGTACGCCGTGTTTTGATCGGTGATGTAGTCCTCATTGTATTTGTTAAAGTTATGCTCCAGTCCTGCAGGGGATTTGGCTTTCTTTTAGTTATTTCTAACACCGAAATGCGGAAATAACATGCAGTAAATTGTAATTTCTGTATTTCTCTTAACTTTATTACTCCTGATAATACATATACCTGGTGTAACCTGGTCCAGCCAGATGTCGACATAGTCATCCCTGTCTGTGCGTGACTGTTCATGGTAAAATCCCAGAGCGTGGAGTAACTCGTGTTCAATCACCGCCTTGTGGTCACAGCCGGACCCCAAAGACAGGATCTGACCGTCCTGCTGGTCGCCAACACTGGAGAAACACCTGTAATGGTAGAAGTTGAGAAAAAAATAAAAATAATTACCTTGTTAACATGTCTATATGATGTTTTTTGTGTGCTAGAAGACACATCATGACTTAAATAAGCTGTCAACACCATGTTTGAGCTTTTCGACAGTATGTAACTAACCTAAGGAACCAATCTGGTCTACTTGCAGGGTAGGCTTTTAATTTGTGATCCAAAATGCAAAACATTTACATGCCAAATGCTCACTTTCAAACTCCATGCACCAACACTATAAAGCAAGATTAATTTAAAGTCTCTCAAGCCCAGAATAGGACTTGGGAAAGTGATTATTTTTGTCAAACTTGACATGGCTCCTCTAATTGCCCAACTAGCACTGAATAGTACTTCTTGTGAGGAGTAAACTGATCTTCATGTGTAAAAAAAAAAAAAAAAAAGGTGGATTGCTGATAGTTAAAGACCAGAAAAATTTAATAATTTTTACCCAAATAATAGTACTTAACACAAAGATTACTAGACTATCTGGCTCCTCCATACATACTGCAAGAGTTAGAGTATATAAAAATGTTATTCCCATCATCTAAGAACTGTGTTGTTGATTAAACTGAAACCAATAAAGCAAGACTTTGTAGGTTTTAAGGGAAGAAATGTAAGTTTTTCTTGTACAAATGAAGCTTTAGTTCATTAGATAGCTGCAGCTTAAGGATAAGTTACGGGATTAGCTGAATTTAGTTCATACTGTAACACTGGAAACTGTATATATTCTGCAGCAACCAGTAATGGCATATTTTGCAAAAGGCAGTAAACGTGTAAAAGCTACTGTCATACCCTCCTCTCTTTTCGAACTTGATGTAGGTCTTCTCTCCCTCATAAGGCTTGAAGTCGATGCAAGACTTGAGCCGATACATTTCAAACGCCTGGTGGACGCAGCCTTTGGCATTCAGATCTGAGGGGAGGAAACAATTTTTCAAAGATTCACATGTATTTGTTTGTTATTAGGCACAAACTGCAGCTAACTCTGGTTTACAGTTGATATAATGTTTAGAATAGTATTGCATATGAAAGAAACTCACCCAAATCATCCCCCAGAATGTATGGGATTGGAAATTTCCATCTGTATGTTTTGTCAAGCAGGGCATTCCTTCCTTTCTGCAGCATAAAAGATGTTTTTTTAGAAACTAAACAAAGTGAGGTAATAAAGCTAATCAAGATAATTAAAAGTACACACACAATAAAACCCATCTTATTATCTGACATTGATATTGCACTCTTGTTACTAAAGGGCAAGAGGAACCAGAGCCAAAGAAGTATATCAATGAATGATTAGCAAAAGAATGTGTCTCCAAAATTAGAACTTACGGGAAGTAAAATGTCCCCTTCAAGGAGGTTGGCATCTGAATCTGCAGCACAAGTAACAACAACACATATATTTTTTAATGTTGTCATGATCAGCAATAAATACTCATTTTTACAGATTATTTCAGTCAATGCAGCATCACTGTATTGCTGTTATGAAGCAATAAAACATATCTCACCCAGGTTTAGAATCGGATTCTCATCTTCCCCATTCTCGTATACCTCTGCAACACATACAGACACAGCTCACAGTCTGCCCACATCTATAACAACTTTTATGTCTTGTAAGAAATGTTTTGACGTACCGTGGACTTCAAGGGAAACTGGGATCTGCATCAAACAAAACCAGCATAAGTCACTATGTAGTTAGTGTCAATAATTCCCACCATCACTAAGAAATTCATACTTACACCATGTGAAGTGGCCAGAACCACGAGTCCAAACAATAGCAGCACCTTCTCCATCATCATGCAGAGTGTCAGCAGGTAAATGCTGCCGCTTTGGTTTAAATATCCACGCTGACGGGATACGACCTTTAGAACTGGATGTCGGCTGTAAAGAGTAACTGAAGGACTTTGACTCAGAATTGTTACTGATTGGTAGGTGTTGTTTTTTTGCATGCACGTTGTTGTCTGTACTTTTTAACAAACCTGTGTCCGTTATCTGGTTATTATCTGGTTGTAACATCAGCTGTCATTCAGCAACACAGCAACAATTATCAAACCACACAAGGTCTAAGGCTTCATTTTGCATCGAGTATGTGTTCTCCCCATGTTTACTTGGGTTTTCAAAAGTGCAAAAGTATGCAGTTCAACCAGAAACTGTAACGTTAATAAAAATGACTGTGGGACTTGAATGTAAATACTACTTCTGACATGCATTCTGTTGTGTTGTGCTGTTGAGTCCAACACTTGATTTCCAATCCAATTCAGCCAACAGATGACGACAAATACCCAGTTTCTGTAAACCTCTACCTGATGCATCTGCACACAAAAGCAAATACATACTACACATGCAAGTAAGGTAAAAAGATACTATAGACCAGAAGTTAAGAAATCCATGGTTTTAGATTCATTATTTATTAAATAGCAATATTTTTCTTCAACTGCACACATCTCATAACACAGCGTATAGGGCTCTTAAGAGGAGATTCTACAGGTGAATAGGATAGATTTGTTAACTAATACTTATCATCATGAAGCTTTGACACTTGATTATTTACAATAACGCAATAAAGAAACTGTATTTCTAAACATGCAAGTTAGGTGTTACATCTTTTAAACATGCCCTAAGTTGTATTAGTTTCCGGAACACAAATCCAATCACTGCCAGCTTCAGCATTTGTATTTTATTTTACTGACATGTTATTATTAATGTTTTTCTAATATCTCTTTTTATCTGTCAACAGCCAGAGAAAATCTATTTATGACATGTTTTTACGCATAAAATGTTCTATAACGCTATAAATGATGTATCAACAAACCCCTGAATGCCATTGGAAGCTTTGGTGTGTAAATGCTACTAAAGTGGGGATTTATGTTTCAAAGCCTGAGGAAAAAAAAATCGGTTTTAGAACTGATTTAAGATGCTTTTATTGGTTTATACAGTTCTTAATGATCGTGGTCCTTTCTATTTATGGGATCTGATTTTATTCTAAGAACCTTCTAGAACCCTCAGGTCTCATCCTTTTGTTATTATGGTCCAAAAAAGCAAACTCAAGACCTACCTTCTTAGTCTGGCGTTTATTAGATTTTATATATTGGTATTAGCAACTTTAATAGATTTTAGTTATCATTATTACAAATTATATTTACTCTTTGAGTCAGTCTTAGTCAGAAATCAAATGTTACCATGAAGCCTCACCAGGAATTTATATTAAGACAATATCTTTTTGTATTACAAATGAGGTTTTGTCTCGTTAAATGTGCTTCAATTTGAATGAATGGCCAATATACAACGTGTAGTAAAATAACTACCTACATGTGTGTTTTCTTTCTACTAGTCTGAGGGAGGACATGTTAAGGAAGCAACATAATACTAAAATCTCAAAACTGACCAGTGCATCTTGCTGTTGATCATTTTATTTCAAACAATAGAGTAAAAACAAGGAAGAAGCAGTGTAAGGACTATATACATTTATTATAATGAATTAAATATTATCACAATTATAGGCATTATTGAACTGAATAGGTGCCACATGCACATTTAAAGAGGTTAGAAGTCCCTAATCCAGACAGACAACACTAAAGAGAACAGAAGAGAACACAATGTCTACTGTATATGTGTGTGTTGACTCTCTAACTAATGCAATAAAATCCATTATATTTTGAATTGACAGCTGGTGCTTTCCATATTTAACATAAATTAAAACATTTCCACCATAAACAGGTGCAGAAAAGAAACAAATTGGTGCAGAAAAGTGCACCAGAATGCAGGAAATTAATGCTCAAAATTTCACCAGACCCACCAGCCTGGTCTGTGTTCATGATAATTCACTATTCTCTCATTACAAAAACACAAACCTGTCAAGGTAAACCAGTCAGCAGCGTCGTTAACATGCAGATAAGTGAGTGTGGCTAACTGTTAGCTTTGGCTAAAGTTAGTTCAACAAGTTGTAGCTACTTTTCGGCGTCGCTGAACTATTTTCTACTCGGATATCACAAATGTCTTGAAAACGGAAGATGGGACGCAAACGTTGGTGAGTAAATGTTACACAACACGTTTTAAATGTTTGTGTAGTCTTAGCTAACGTCGACTTGGCATATTAGCACATTAGCACGGTTTACTAGCCCGTTAGCTAATGTCAGCAAGCTAGCTACGTTGCTACCCTAGCTAGGCTAACATCCAAAAATAAGAGAGGCTATTTGGAATGTGTCCATTAAGTTTAGTTGAATAGCGGTCACATGTCAAAACTAGTTAAGAACGGTTAAGCGGTGGTGCTATTGATATAACTAGTGCTGCAGTACGCTGTCAACGTAGACGAGGTGGCCGAGTGGTTAAGGCGATGGACTGCTAATCCATTGTGCTCTGCACGCGTGGGTTCGAATCCCATCCTCGTCGGTATATTTTCAGCCTTTTTTTTTTTTTAACCCTTAACAGCCGAGTTTGTCCTACTAAACAAGGTAATACGTTGACTGGCTCTCGCTGTTGTAAGGAATTTAATGAATCGTTTTATTTTATGTCGCTTTTTGATATGTAAACAACAACATGATTAATGCTACAGAGCTTTCCCAGACCAGCTACTAGCTTCAATCATGTGCGTAGATTTGAACATTGAGGTGGCCACAATAAGCAGGAGTCAAGGGAAACTCCCCACAGGAAGTTTTGAGAATCAAACGCTCAAATTCTGGTGACTTTTTATGCACACTTTTGTGACTTTTTTGCATCAATCTGTGATCAGTCTGCATTTTGGTTAACTTTAATGCACCAGTTTGTGACTTTACTGTGTCAGTGTATGGTGGAAATGTGTTTATTTATGTAAAGGAAAACACAAAATTCAGGCACCAGGAGACAATTCAGAATATAATACAATATATTGCAATTATTATGTACCAATTTGTGACTTTACTGCATTGATGTTGGAAATGTCATCTGCAATCTCAGGGTGGAAATGCTCTGCTATTGCGATGCTATTGGCTTATTTCTGTCATGATATGGCACCTAGCATATAAAAAACACCATGTGGACATGTTAACAAAGTTAAAAATGTAGGCATAGATATAGCCTGAACATTGGAAACCAGACATTTTGAACAATGTCACAACACAACATCACTGCGTTTGATATGCTGAAGAAAAAAGACTTAGACGGAGGCATTGTTGCATTTTCATGTATTATCGGCAGGTAGAAATGCATGTGTTTCAAGTATTGAGAAAGACGTATCCCCTGTGTTCCCCCTAAAATCTCAATTTGATAAACAAAACTGCACCCTTGCAAGAAGCTTTACACCACTCACTTCTAATAATTTCGCTGTAACAGTGCCAGCCATTTTGCAAGCAGCACACATTATTTCACAGTGCTTTCACATTCATAATTTGCTGTCCTTCTTTTGTGTAGTTTCATTCCAAGTGATCCTCATCTGCTTGATAGCCTCTGTTGTGACATCCTTCTATTCTGTCCGCATGTTTCTCTTCACAGCTCTCCTGGGGATCAGCGGGGCAGTTTACATCTCCGGTGGCTCCATACAGACTCCCTTCCAGTCCAGGAGAGAGATGGGTCGACTCCAAATGTCCCTGATTCTTGACGTCATCTGTGGCTCGACTGATCTGTTTCTGTGAGTATTATAGAGGGAATACAGATGGTGAAATACAAGGAGGCACATGCATGTGTATTGGTAAACATTCAGGCACTTTTAGCCCCTTTACTACCTAAAAATTCACACAAAAAGTATGTAAGGTGACACAGTAGAGGCTCATTTTCACAATATGCTTGCTGGAATGTTTCTGAACATGACGTTACCTTCTGCTCACGATGATACTGATCGATGGCGTACTGGTATTTGGCTGCATTAAGCCCAAGTGCACCAGCTAGTCTCTCACCAAGGAAATCACAAGCTAATTTTGGAAACAAAAAAAGGCATGTGAGCTCAGTGAGACCTTTTTACGTAGCTAAAATTAGGCCTAGTCTTTTTATAGTTGGCTTTGTATATGTTTGTATGTGACGTTACATACCCAGCAGGGAAATCCTCCCAACTAGAAAGGCCACATTCTTGAATGAGAACTTAGTCTGAGGGAAACAAAACAAACACGTGACCTAAAGAGCAACATGCAGGTTGGAATTTTTCACTAAATTTATACGTAATAAGGTTGTTTCACACTTTTATGTGTTTTAAGAGACATAAATGCAGAAATTCAGATGAGAAGTGACATTTATGTCATATTATGCCACGTATAGGAATCATCTTTGCCTCTGTGCACTGTGCTGTAGTAGGTGGTAGAAAGTTGGTCTTTTACGTTGCATTTTAAATTTTTTCATCCTGGTGAACTGTTGTCTTTGTTTTGTTTGCAGAACCTCCAGCCTGTCAGGACATCAGGTCCACACTTTCCGTGACAATGGAGCTCTTTTCACGCCTGGATACATTTTGTGCAGGTGAAGAATTTGGACGTCACTGCTGCATCTCAGTAGAAAAACCTGTTTGCGTTCAGCACTCATTTTAGACAGAAGGATTCTGTTTCTGAAGATACAATGGAGATGCTTCAAGTCCGACATCAGCTGCAGCTTCTGGTACCAGTGCTGACGGAAGCGGTGGTCACAGATCTGTCAGATTCAGCTTGACAAAAACGCAAACTCTACACTCTAAGTCCTCATTTATGTTTGCAAACTTCTAAATTAGTCAGTCCCCTTGCACTTTTCTCTCTCTCTCATGTAGTACAATAAAGCATAGTGTCAGTTTATGTTAGACAAACAAGATAAGATCGATACCAGCTGGTCCTCCAGATTTAGTTTCTGTTTCGGATCCTCCAGGATTAAACAGCCCGTATTTGTTATGTTACATCCTGATATGTGATAGCAAACTTTACAGGACACACCACAAATTGATTTACATTACAAATTAGTTTCCTCTAGTCTTTGTTCCTGCTTTCTGTGACACCGAGGAGGCTAATTATTATAAAGCTGCAGTCTGTCATATTCATATAAATTTACATTTTTGATCTCCCTTAGTGCCAAAACTACTATTTGGATCCATATTTTTTTGTGCTAAACTGGACCTAGCTTGACTGCTCTCCCTTTTGTGGCATCATGACCAAGTTGTTGTTGTACAAAAACTACTCTAAATGTTTTTGTGGTGCACATAGAGACATGTTTTTCAAAAATCCACAGGGGTTTCCCACCTGCAAGTTGCACCTTCACATTTAACATGAATTGTGTCCCTTAAATAGATTACCACCCTCTGTGCAGGTTCTTTGAAGGGAGTTCTGTTGGGCAGCTGCTCCTCTTCTTCCTCCTCATCTTCCTCCTCACTGTCTTCTAACTCCAGAATTTCACCACTGGAGAAATAGATGACCTTCTTCTGTTGGGGCAAGGCACGACCCCCAAACTCTGTTTCACAGATGTCTGCTGAGGTCTGACAGGTTGGAAAACAATTACACACCGTCTTTACATCACTTCATCTATTGTAAGTCCAGCATGTTGTCGTCTTCTAGGTTTTTTATGTATAAAATGGTCACAAACAGCCGCTGAAAGTTTGCTTACTGAACCCACACTAAGCCAGTCGCTCTGTTTGTCTTGCTTAATTATTACAACACTTACTTCCTGGTGGCTGCTGTGCATTCTCCAGGTGATATAAGTCTTTCTTTAGCGCTCCAGTGCAACAGTGTAGATTCTTTTTTCTGTCATGTCACAGCAGTAGCGTAGGTCCATCCACGCTGACTCAACTTTGTGGAGAAAAACAACTACAGGATACAGGATTAGTCGTGAAACCTGAGACAGCAAATACAGCAGTGCAAACCTTATCAGAGGGAAGTAGTTAGGAGGGCTGTCGCTGTTCTGGAGTCACTTTCATTCTTGTGCTGGAGGGGCAGGACTTGGATGGTAGAGATAGTGTGTGGAATGTGAAAGTTTATTGCCAATTGGAGCTATGTAGACCTAAATGTTTCCAGTATTCAGCTTGTATTTGGTCTTTAGGTCGCCCCAAAGTCAAGTAAAATATTAATCTACGCATGTGTTCTGTCTGCATGTTGACCAACTTAATGTAACTTATATTACACCTGAGTGAAATACTGACGTTTTCCTCTGACTCCAGCCTTACATAATTGGTGTTGTAAGCAACACCACCAGCTTAGATGAGATGTGGACCACAAATATCAATTTTAGTTACAGTAAAAGAAAGTGTTTGATGTCTCTTCATGAGATATTTCAAACATTTTGTCAGCTAAACAGAGAAAGAGGACATCAGTCTGGTTTTGGTGCAGTTAAACCAAGTCAGCAGTTACGTTTATGTAATTTGTTTTGGTTACACATGAGCATCCAACCGTTAAAGAGTTTCGTTGGTTTTTTTTCACATCCTCATTTAGTATGTGCAGTGAAATGCAAAGTTAACTAGCGCTGCTTTAGCATTAAGATCTCTACCTCCTTATTATTTGTGACATTGTTCTAATTTTCTATTGTTTTCTAAAGAGTTGTTCTTTTTATAATGTCTCATTGTGATTGCACAGTTACTTTGCATTTCACTGCACATAGTGGATGACCATGTGACAAATAAAGAATTCTTAAATCTCTTGAATCTGGAATCTTGCCAAGGGTCTGTAGCCTTAAAGAGGTCCCCAGCAATACATCTGGCAAGTTTGAAGTGGATCAGATTAAAAAAATTGTTGAGAAAAATGAAAAACAGACACACACACACATGCAGAGATTCCTCAAGTGTGTGTTTAGCCTACCAGTTTAGGTCACTTATTAAAAAAACAATAATTAGACTGCAAATTGGATCTTTAGTTGTGTCTGTGATTGGTAGCCATCCAGGTCATAGTAATCCTAAGAGCTTCAGGAAAAAGCAACTGGAGCAGCTGGATGAGACATGGAACACCTTCAAGAACTAAAGAGAAGTTTGGTTACCTTTTACTGAAACTATTAGGATCCTTAGTTGTCTTCCAAACTCCAAGCCCTCATTTTGTAGTGATGTTACTGAGATAACCCAAGCAACATCACTAAGGCTACTTTTTATTATTTTTATTATACAGCTGTTCTGTGACTTCTACTATAATGAGGTAACATTTCTTTATGTGTGTAACTAGTGGAGTGCTACTTAAATACATAATGTCTACTGTATCCTAAACATCTACTTCTTATAATTGTGAGATATAAACACAACATCTGAAAGAAGTGAGTTTTATGGATGATTTAATACCATTTGAAATACATTTTACATGGACACCATTAGAGGAAGGAGCTACAAGAGTGCACACTTGTCATGGTGATGTGTCACCCTGATGATAAAAGAATTAGCATTGGTCTGATTCACTCCTCCAAGTGTAACGAACTACACGACAGTCAAAACCAAATCAAACCACGAGTTTTCAAACCAACTGGAATCGCTGCACAACTAAATATAAAGTGCAAAGATGCTGCGATGTGGTGTAAAGAAATTAGAGATGAAGTTAGTTTGTCTGCTTTTAGCTACTCTTTGAGTCTAGTTCAGGGAAGCAGATATAGATGTTGGTTAAATGTTTACATGTAAGCAGTATATTACAGTTTATACATGTTTCCAGGAGTTAGATTTTTAGTCATGTGAGGGACTTTTGTGAAGCAGCTGGAGCAGCTTTTGAAGAAAATAATTTCCCAAATGCCCCTTCTGTGTATTTAAGAGGGGGGCTAACACTCTGTATTTGTACAGTACTTGAATTGTGTCATATATGGACAACGGCGACTGAAAGGTTTATGATAGTAAGCATTTTGTGTATCAGTGACTGCTCTGATGTAACCAATGAAAGAAAATGGAAATCAACACTACCCAAAAAAACATTAGTTACATAGTACTTTATGCTGTCTTAAGTGTTTAAGTTGTCTTTTAAAATATTACATAAGAACAGAAATAAATTAAAGACTACCGTCATAAGAGACAAAATCCCAAATACACAGCCTTCATGTAAAGAAAGATGCAGCCTTATCCGGTGATAAAGCTTCTTTAAATGAGTAATCAAGAGTAGAAAACAGCTACGTCATGTCATGTACAAAAAAAACAACTAACTATAATACATGTGTAATGTTAACTAAATCAAATATTGATTGTAAACTGCTACAGCTAAAACAAACCAAATTCACCAGCAATAACACATGCAGTCCTGTCTGTCCGCGGCTGATTTGCATTTCTATTAATCATATACCAGTATGTAGGTAGTATACAGGCTGATTGTGAGAAAGCAGTTTCCTACATTTACTCATTCATTATAATTCACAGCACATTCTATGTAGTGCTAAATGTTCAGTATAGAAGTTTAATCATTTTGGATGCTACGACTACATATTTTGAGGCCACTTTTCAGCATGTTTAATACAGTCTCCATTATTTAAATCATCTATAATGAGGCCAGAGCAGTCGAAGTTAACTATACCAGGCAGGTTTACATTGCAGCCAAAGGCACCAATGATAAAACAATGTTACCCATAAGGCTAATTCATTTCAATTGTGAGATAATCACTAACCAGAACCTGAAAGCATTGTTCATCTTTTTAAACATGCTTCCGGTGGAGTTAAATGTTTTGAGGACGTGGCCACGTAATGTGATGTTTCACTGGCTCTGGCTCAGATGCGATGATAATGGCTGTCATATTCAAATACAATACACATGTTTCAGCATAGATGCAAAACACCATGGATTAATATTACAAAAAACAAAATACATGTGTTCCTATGGAAGTTTACATGAGAAGGAAAATGGATGCCATCGTTATAATTCATGGTACTGAAAACGCAACGAGTGAGGGAAAACTTTAGGAGACGACGCAGCCTGTGTCCTTCTGAGGCTTCAAGTCTGGTTCCTTCACTGGTTTCACCTCCTCGTCCTTGGGTTTGGCCTGCAGGTAAAGCAATAATTTAAAAAAAATAAAATCTCAGAAGCGTAAAAAGAGATTATGTTGCGTGCTTGTGTGTATCTTTCGGCAGTACCTTGTCGTTTTTGGCTCCCTTGGTCAGATCGAAGGTGGCGTAGACTTCAGCAGTGCACTGCTCACTGAGAGACGGCAGCTCGAAGGCGATTGGCTCAGCCAGACCGTAACTCGCCTTCAGCTCCAGCTGGGGCGCCTCAACTGGGACCTTATGGAAGTATCTGAGGAATACAGTACATCAGGAAACTTGGGATTTTTAAGACTGAATGCTTCAGTTTTCTTCTCATAAAGGCTTTTGTATTGCACTCACATATCTTCAGGACTTTATTGGGTTTTTCATAGTTCCAAATGGGCCTTTTGGGGAGTGACTACACACAACATTAAAAGTTACCTAATTTGACAGAAATCTATGTATTTTCCTGTTATTTCTGAATATTAGATAAACAAAAATGGTTATCCAGCTTGAGTAAATGAAACCTCAATGAACAAAACCGGTTTAGAATTTGAATTGCTATTTTTATCATCAGTTCTTATCATTTTTGCACTGGTGATTTTTTTTATTTTGGCTCTGGCTAAAACCTCTTTGGGAGGCACCAAAAATGATTGTGAAGGAAAAGCCCCTCATAAATATATAAAGGCAAACAAAAGTCTGAAAACCACAACTTGTACAGAACAATATTTTACAGATACAGATTTCTTTTTTCTATCAGGGAAGATTCACCAAACTACTGACTGCAAAAGTCCCTTGTTTTGGCCTGATGAATGTCTGTTCACCAGATCATCATTAGCATTAACCAAAAATAATATCTCCTTGTATTATCAGACATGGCTGCCGCTTCTGCTTTACTTGTTTCATGCGTGTTACTGAAGAGTGAAATGAAGACTTTCACACTGCAGTGCTGTTGGAAATTAACAGCTAAAAATAGAAAAGTTTGCATAGACAACCTGAAAAACTGACAATTTTACAGTGTGCCATCAGGGGTGCTGTAAAAACAGAACAAAAGAAGCAGAGCTCTCCAGGACTATTATGACAGGCAGTCATACACAGTGATATTACATCATATTACAGCTACCAAAGTCCAGATCAAACTTTGGCAAGATCCAGTCCGTGCTTGTTTTGGTATCACCAATCGTTCTGGACCTCTGACTTTGAATAAAAATTTGATGCAGACCTTTGAGTAAGAAGTATGGGAACTTTTGGCTTATAATAAGTAATGTTATACCTTCGGTGGTTACAGAGAATGATACTTGATAAAGACTCTAAGGCAGATTTCTAACAGTTTACGTTAAAATGACTTAAGTTCATCATTGCTAAAACCCATATTTATGATTTATTTTTTCAAATTGTGCCTATATTACTTGTGTTTTCCTCCTGTGAAGAAAGGCAGGCTATCTGTAATTGACTCCTTCAACGGTTATGGACCATTTTTAAGAACAAATCTTGTCCTTAAGATGTTTTTCAGCTGTTTATAAGCAATCATTTTAAAACTTTAGCAACTATGCACCAAGTACAAAAAGGGAGATGACTGATGTTTGATAAATATTCTCAAAAGATACAGTATTTGCAACTGTCCAGACACTAAAAATCTGAGCTAGTTTCTACTGTAAAGCATGATGTCTTATAGCAGAAATAGAGGAAGCGCAGTCAACCTGAACAAGCTGTGTGTGTCTGGTATTATTAACAAGCAAGCAACCGACATCCAGCTGTTGTTATTGTACACAGACTGTTGCATGTGTTTATATAAGCTTGAAGCGACACAGATTGTGAAAACCAGTGTTATATGACGTTGATGGTTAGCTGATGCTGATAGACAACATGAGTTACTTTCAACAATACTACAAGACAAAATCAACATCTATGTGCAACTGTGAAATGATCATGTTCATGTTTAGTTTAAAAACACTATCGTCTGTCTTCAGAACTTTTTGCCATTAATCAAAATAACTGTGTTGATTTTCTTGCACATCTAAAGTGCATAAATGTTTCCACTACGATAAGACAGTGTTTGCCACTTCGTCAGAGATATCAGTGTTTTCATAAAGACCAACAGTGTGTTCAGCCTCTGAGCCTGTTTGTGTGTTTCTGCTCTGAGTGACTCACATGAAGCCATTTTCTCTCTGGCATTTCTCCAGTGTGTTTTTAATGAGGCCGCCCAGTTTGAGGAAGAACAGCTGCTCCGATGGTTTGGCCGTGGTACCCGGGCCTTTGGTCTGACGATACTCTTTACACAGCGCCTCGGCACGAGAGTAACCTAAACAAGAGACGTCTTTGTGTTAATACAAAAGACATCCATGGAGGTTAAAGAGGGGGAAGCAGGCAAGTAAACGTCACCCTTCATTTCATGATAAGATGCCTCCACAAATACTGCAGCTGCACGCAGGAAGCAAACACACAGGAAACACCAGGGTCACGGTTGACATGCAAGTGCTTCATTATGCCTCAAATACTTGTAAGTGAACCCAAGTGAGCAGATAACTGTACCCTAAGTGCTTTAGTTTGGAATTGACAGATACTGTGTAAGGTTATGTTGTAGAACGCATTAACCAAGACAACCTAAACAATACATGCATTCATAATAACACAATAAAACGCTTCTGTATGTCATCATGTGAACATCAACTGATTGACTTGTGCTTTCAGTGGCGAAACACTGATTGTGTTCAAATCAACACAAAGAAAAAAGCTTTTAAATAATGTTGGTTATCGAGGTATTTTTGTAAAAGAATCTTGAGCAAATACATAAAGTTCAAACTGAGATATTAAAAAAATATATACTGATACAGTGTGTAGTTTTAAAAAACATATTTTCAGATACAGCAATTATGTAGCTATACATACACTTTTCTGCTTCCTGGAGGGATCTTATAGCTTCACCACACTTGTCGCTCGCCAGAAGTGTCTGTCCATGATAGCAGTACGCCTGCAAACAGAATAAACAAGTGTAATCTGGAGCTGAATTTGTCATGTGGTTCCTGTCTTTGTGCAGAGGAGTAGTTTTCATCCAAAGCAGTGCTGTGAACAGTAGCGTGAACTTACATAAGCCATGTAAAAGTGCTGCTTCAGCTGAAGGTACTTCCTCCACTTGCTGCTGCACTCTGGCTCCAAGGTGTTCAGCGTGTGGTCTGGAGACACAAAAATACTGAAGTTTAACAGCATGTTGTAAAATGGGAATGGCTTTAGCACTGGCTGGTATGCATTTCATATACAAGCTTGCATTAAAGTCCCTCTCTGGTCATTGATTTCACTCGTAAAATCTGATTTCTGTGTATCAGTGTTACATATTTAGAAGTTTCTTCCATGAAAATAATCCCCTCCTGCCTTAAAATGGCTCAGATGTAACCCTACACTGTTGGGTGCTCTAGAGTGTGCAGATCTATAAAGTCCCCTCTCTTTAACCACATAGAGGAATGATATGGAAAGCCCCAACCTGCAGGTTAACAGGATTTGTTGTGTTGGTTTGTTACATATGAAGTCTGGAAGTCTGAATCTGTGTTTGTAAGACTGTCATTGGTTTACCACAATTTGAATATAGAAATACTCAGCCACGACTGCTTATGTGTCTTCTAGCTTAAGAAAACACCATATGAACATGTTAACAAGGCAAAGAAAAAAACTTGACTTCACTGGAGGGGGTCTTTAAAAAACAGTTGTAAAATGGGAAAAGCTTTAGCACTAACTTGATATGCATTTCAGTTTTTACACAAACCAACATTAAGGTATGAAAAGACATAATTGCCTAGAGTTAATCTGTACTGTAATGCTTTAAAAGACATGTTCAAGCACATGTGTGGTGACTCCTATTTTCTCAGAGGTTAGGACGCATACCAAATGACCTAAATGCCCTCAGCAACAGGTTCAACTCCTGCTAAATGCCCCTCTCCTGCTCTCTTACCCCACATTTCCTGTCTCTGCTGCACTATCTGATGAAGGCAAAATGCAAACAGACAAACAAAAAAAAAAGCTACATGCTAAAACACTGACCGGCTTTTTGATAGAAGTTTGCCGTCTCGAATGCCAAAGCTGCGATGAGTGTGGCATTGTGCTTCAGTTCAATTGCTCTGGCGATTGTCACTGTAAAAAAAGAAGACAGCAAATGAAAAATAAATATTAATGATGGTGATTAGGGTTACCTATCAATGTAATATTTATTATCTGCTGCCATTGGACTCCTGACACTACTCTTTGATTATCTGATATGTAATCCCTTGTATTATCAGATGTCACTACCAGTTTACATTCAACTTACAAGCCACTTTAAGATGTATACAGTTTCTAGGTTAAAAATTCTAAATAACACCATATCACAAGAGTCCTGATTTACTTTGGTGTAGAAAAAGGTGGTAGTTCATCCAACCATTATTACAATATTGTATAATTTCAGGTTCAGAATGGATGAAATAAACTGTATTATTATTAAGGGCCAAAGTTGTTTGACCCTTAAAGGGTAATATGTCTTGGATTTGGATCCGATAATACTGAAAGCAATAGAAGACTTAACAGTACGAGACTGCAGGTTAAATATTATCAATGTAAACTATACAGATCTTACAGTACACTAATACTATCATGTCACGGTGGTAACTTCAGTTTAATCCCCCCCTGCCTTTATGTTTTGCTGAAACTGCTGCTACCTTCTTGCGCTTCTGCTTGACACTGGATGATATATGCGTCAATCACTCTGGGCTCCAGGTCTCTGCCCTTTTCGGCCGGAGTGATGAGGCGAGGGATGTGGATCTCCTGTAGGAAAGATGGCAAAACAAAGAGAAAAACGGGTTATTTGTCAAAATCTATTCACTGATTTGTTTCTTGAAAACTGAAATGTACCATCTAAAAAAATGTGTGTGTGCAGTGGGGAACAAGTGGGAGTTTGAAAATGATCAGGAATGAATTGATACTTCACAAAAGATGTGTCTTCCAACTGGCTTTTTTTATGTTTTAAGGAGAGTTCAGTATCCAATCTTTCTCAGAGTTTGACTAGTGCAAGTGTATCAGTCTGGATGGGACATAGGAGTGAGGGTGAAACCATAAATGTAGTTTCCACTGCTTTAAGTTACTTGCCTTTACATTTGTCTCACCTTGAGATTTTTGAATATTCCAGCAGCAACCTTCAAGCTCCGGTGGACATCTTTTGCTTCAGCCTCTGTTATGCTATTAAATAGGCAAAAAAAGAAAATGTCATTATGCTACAAATAGTAAGAATTAACGACGTAAATATGCATAATAATGTAACACAACAATTACTTCAATGATACACTCAAAAAAGTACTTACTTTTCCTTCCCTGCTAGTCTGGAGGCAAACTTGGTGTACCAGAGGGCTACATTGAAGGCCATAGAGACCAGTTCAAAGACTGCATCCTGCTGGGCACTGGGAAGAGAGCAAAGAGAAACTGTAGGTTACAAAAACAGGTACAAGCACACAAGTCAACACTGGCAAAATTAAAAATCAACACCTTTAAAACACTGGCTCACTATGGCTGCAGCAGCTGATGTATTTTACTGTACAAACAACTCTTGCCAGGTGCCAAGTGCAAATGTTGAGGTGCTCAGAGCAGAGGTCAGTTCTGCTGTTGCATGGAATTATTCCCAAGAAGATGGAAGCTATCACCGCAGCTAGGTGAATGTGTCAGTTCTGCTGCTTGAATCAAAGACATAGCCAAAAAATAATAATGAACCCTGTGTTTTTATGTATTTTACTGAGTTTAAGTGTTGACCAGCTCTGCCCAGAGTTGCTTATTTCCAAATTCTTCAGGGTCCTTTTCTGGCTTAAAATAGGTTCTGAGGGGTGATTAAGCCAAACAATAAGCATGACTGATCTGTGTACTGTAGGGACGATGAGGCTATGTTGCCTCATTTGTTAAAAAATGATGCATTTGCCCGTTATCTCTGCCCATTTGATTAAAAAAAATCTCCATATACTTGAGTAACTGAACTCCAAAAACAAACTAGTTAAAAAAATGAATTGCTATTTTTATTCTCACTTCTTATCATGTTGGTGCTTGTGATTTTCTTTGTACATATTCTGTCATTCCACCAACTATTAGACTGGACTCTGTGTTTTTACCTTGGTGTGTTTCCTTGTAAGGTGTCAGTCCACTTAAAGTTCTGGATGAACCTCATCTTGTTCTCTTGTGTAGTTCCATCCAAGGATGCAATAAAACCTATTGTATCATAAACCGATGTTTAAAACAAGAGAAGCAGCTGGTTAGGTGCAAAGCAAAAATTAAAAAAAAAAAAAACGGATGCAATGTTAGAGGGCAAACAGAGAAACAGAATTCACAATAAGTAAAGTGTGCTACAAAAAGTGCATGTGGTTTTCTAATAAATGTTCACAATAAATGTATGTTTGCAATTACTTACTTCAGTCACTGTGTTTTTAGATGATGACATGACAAAAAATCATTAACTGCACAAATCTGAGTGAAGTATTTGCATAATGAACTGGCTTTAAACTATTTAACATCTAGTTTTCCCTTTTAATTTACCCTTAAGGTTTGACAAACTATCGTATACCCCTCTGTCAGTATATTATCAATCCACTTATGCTAACTCTGTATCAAGGCTATGTCATATTTGCACTAGGGCTGCAGTGTCCAGGTCAACTGGTCGATTGGTCGATATGCTCTTCTCTGACCAAATTCTCATTGGTCTGACAAACATCTGTACTGCTTTTATTTGAATAAAAATATGCAGCATCAATAGTCTTTCAGGATCAATCCATTATTTTTGTCAGCAGGAGGAACACCCCCATATGTTTACAACTATGAACTCACCCAGACAATGAACACTTCCAATTATTTACCATTTACTGTATGTTTACTTGGAACCAGCTCTTAAGTAATTGCCACTATGTCAGTGTAGCTGCATTGTTAAAACAGAGGGCCCAAAAGTGGAGTGTGAACTTTACAAACAGCGGTTTGCATATTACAGCTCAACAACCTAGTATATTTACATAGTTTACATAGTAAATCACCTGAAAACCATAGGCTAACTTGTATGTGTTACATTCCTCAATAGTTCTTATGCTGTGATCACCAATTCAATTTTCAGAAATAATATGAATAGGTAGGTGCCTGCTGGTCTGCTTTACGTCTGTTGTTATCATTTCAGTATAAAATAATGAGGTTAAAATTATTCAACATGCTGCAAATACTAGCTTTTTATTTTTATTTTCAATTAATTTATCCTAATAAGCGTAGCAGGTAAAGTGTATTCAGTGCACGGTAGTCTACAGATAATGTGCAGATTCGATTGATTGAAGAGTAAGTATGATTTCAGTTGACCAAGATTTTCTTTGGTTGACTGAAGAGTGAAATATTTAAACTGAAAACTCACTTTTTAGTGACTGTAGTAGTCTATCAAATTGAAATTATGCAGATGTACACTCAGCCTAACCCATCATCTACCAGAACTTTGGGATCTCCACAAGAATTAAAATTAACTTCTGCTTGTGTGATCATGAGTTTGCACTACCAGAACAGGCAACTCTGTACGTTTAGATGTTACAAGCTCCACAAGAAACAAAGCAACATTAGATAAATGTACTTAGCATGTGTGTAAACGAACCTTGCAGGAGGGAGAAGTAAGCATCTGTGGCATTTTTCATGATCTCAGGGTTGCAGGTGACATCGGTGAACATCTCCAGCAGTCTCGCCCTGGTTGTCCTCAGGTCACTGAATATGAAAGGCAGTCAACGGATGCTTAGTAATGTGTGCACTATTCAGAGTGATTACATATGTACACGTCATTGCCTTTTGTCAGGAAACAAGGTGACTGATCAACAGTAACAATAGCAGGCCACTGCATCATGATCAGAGAGGATAAGAAGAGTGGAAAGAAGCAATGTAATAATTCTGTTTGTGATCATGGCCACAGCCACAGTCCATTGTGATAACACTGCATTGAATGGAGATAAGACTTACTTGCATATCTTGTTGGCAGCGGGGCTTCCTGCCACTCCATAGAAATTAAAGGACACAGGCGCTGTTGCCTTCAGCGGGTTTCTGTGAAACCAATGTGCCATCCTGTGAATGTGGACACACCTAGAGAGGCTGAAAGATACAGTATGACAAGAGGTTACAGAATAAGTTATCTCTCTGGTATCGGTACTTTTGATATATTATTAATGGAGGGGACTATCTCCTGAATAACTGATGACTTTTAACGGGTTATTGATTAAGCAACATTAGCTAGCAAATGTGTGATCTTGGCTAACGCCATCTCATCGATTCAGTGGCTACAACTCGCTGTGTTTGGACTCTAAAACGGAACATATCCAAACTTACTAGCAAATAAAAACCACTTAAAACCTCTAATGTTGCTTTGGAAAGCTATAAAAAGTGTTCAAATGAGTATTTGTCTGTTGTAGTTAAAGGTCCATTACGTAAGCTACGGAGCAACAGCTAACGGCTAACACTGGCTACATCTACAAACGTAAACACGGCGTGTTTCAGCGGTGTGACAACTGACTTCTACACGGCTGAATACATTAATTTAAATAGTTTAAACATAGTCAAGGTGGTTACCTGTCGGAACGGTGCTGCAGAGTTGATGTTTGATAATCCTGATGGAAAGTCTGAGACTGACAACAACTTACTTCCGGAAATAAACACGGAGCAGGAGCTGACCAATGAGAAGCCGCGGCTCAGTCATGTGACGTGAGTCCGGAAAAATACCTCCGATCTCTTTTGTTCAGCAGCACAACAGACACAGATGTAAAGATCATGATGAGACTAGTTCAACAGCTGTCTGAGCAGCCACAGACACTCTGACTGGGATTATTATTTTATTTAACTACTTGTGTTGTTTTATGATATATATGTTGTTTGAAATACCTGCATAATCTGTCTTCACTTTACATCTCAGAACTTTTAACCTCTTAAATTCTGCTCCTCGACCCCTCAGTTTGGAGGATCAGTCACAGTCAAAAGTTCCATGGTACAGGCTTAAAACAAAGGGGGATAATACTTTAACTATTTTAGCTCCAACATTGTGGAACAAACTCCCCCTTACTGTCAAAACAGCTCAGTCAGTGCCTCAGTTTAAAAAGCTTTACAGACAGGCATTTGTATGTTTTATGCCTTGTAAGGGGTTTTATTGTCTTTTTTTTATGTTTTATTTTTGCTCTCAAAGCACCTCGTAACTTAAGTTTGGATAGGTGCCACTGAAATAAAATCTATTTTTGTAGGAGTCGTGTAATTTCCCATCAATTTCCTTTGTCGTTGCCTGGAAATAACTCTGCAATTTGGTCCTAATTATAGACAAAATACACGCTATGTGCTCACAGAGTTAGCAGTACTCAACATCGCTGTTCACCTTTAGAAGAATTATATTGGAAAAAAGTGCTAAAATAATGGATGATTTATAAGAACTGAATCAAGTCAAGTCACCTTTTCATATAGCACATTTAAAACAACTACAGTTCTTTCCAAAACAGAAAAAAAATGCTATAAAGAGGTTTAAATATTAAGGCTAAGACCCTAAAATAATATATATAATACAAATGTATCTGACTATATTATATATTAAGACCCTACAATATTACTTATTATGCCTATTGACCCAATTATGTTAAATATTATGGTGAAGACCCTACAATATTAGATTAAAAAAACTAATCTACCTGACAAAATTGAATGTTAAGATTAAGACCCTATAATATTATACACTCTAACACATTACCTGACTAATTTAGATTATTAATCAAGGTTAATACTGTGCAAAATTATACATGGAAAACCCTACAAATACCAAGATTCCCTATGAGCAGCATATTAGCGACAGTGAAGGAACAACTTAATCATAGTGAATGTCTTAATTAAAATTATGCAACATGTAAAACAAGTCTTACAAGTTGTTTTTTTATCCACAATGAAACAATGAAAATTCAACTTCTTTTATTTTCCCATTTGGCAAACATTAGAGTGAATGATGAACATCTACTTCAAGTGATGATCAGAAAGAAATAACCCAAAAATATAGACAATGAATGGTTGGTCTCATTGTCATTAATAAGGAATCACCAAACAACCCACATTCATACACACACAAACACACACTCACAGTAGATAAAGTCCATATTTACAAAGTACATTTTTGCATATCAGATCATCTTTGCCATGTTCTTTAAGAAGTGATTGTGCTTTTCAACAAAAAAATAGAATTTATTTTATTATCACATTCATTGCATAATTGTAGGTCAGCAATCTCCCTAAGGCACTTTGAAGCACAGCAATGTCAGATTAAACCACATATTTGTGGTCAGACTCGTGTTAAGAAGTACAATGCCAGTGTTGAGATCCTTTTGAAATCAACATTTAAATTTCATTTTCCCTCAAAATCTAACAACTAAAGACACCAGCATAGAATATCTCTCAGGACAAATATGAGTTCCGGCTTTGGAAAATGGTCATATAAGTACTTGGTCATTGACAATGTTATCAGTACACCTTTAAAATGTCTTCATTTTCAACAATAAGGCACTTTTGGTCAGATTAAAGGCAGTAAAAGCATCATTATGCTTCTATTAATTCTCTGTTTTACACTATAAAAAGGCAACGTTAACAATAGAAGGAGAGCAGGAAACATGTCTTCCTTTTTTTTTTTTTTTTTTTTTAAATCACAATGCATTCTGTCCTCTCTCAGATGTCACATCCCAAAGTCAGTCTGGTTCACAAAAAAGGTGCAAATCTAGAAATGCAGCATCACAGATGTTTGCACAGCGAAAATCTCGGTTCCAAAAGGTCACTTTTTTGCCTATCAGAAAGCAAATATACAGTCATCCCCCCTCACCTCAAAGAAAAAATCTATTCAGCTCCTTTTTTTTTTTTTTTTCACAACCAGACCAATTAAATAAGTAGTGTCTGGCAACAATACCTCGAGAAAAAAACACCCCTGGTTACAAACTTAAGGTTACATTCAGTAACACAAAATCCATTACAAGTAAGAAAAATCATTCAATTCAATGGTCGACTTGAAAAGAAACAGCTGTTGTATAAACTACAACTTTCCCATTATAGTGAAGATTGTCATACAGGTTTTGATTAAACCTTAGAGTCTGTACAGTACATGTGCCTTTTTGTTGTCGCGCTTTAAAACCGTACCATAAAAAGCACAAGTAGAAAACATAAAAGCAATGCATTAATTCTAGTGAACAAACAACGTGCAGTGTTCCCAGTCACAAAAACATATTTGCACATAAAACTGCAAATTATGTGGACATGCTCACTCTTTATATCATTTACTCTCATTTATCACTGTGCAATAAATCTAATCTAATGTTTTGGCTTGTAGGACACCCAGAGATACACGAACCTGGAGGCAGCATGACCGAGCTTGTACGCATAAACACAGAGGTATCAAGGAAAAAGGCTTTGGCACCTGTGCAGCTTTGGTGAATGAACAACAAAAGATTTGAACACAGTATTCAACATAGATTTGATTTGGTTCTTGGAAGAGAGAGAGAGAAAAAAAAAAAACACATTACAGCCCCTGAAAAGTCCTTTAAGATGGCACATCTGCAGAATGTTTTAGGCCCAGTTCAAAGACGTTTGGCGTAGTTTTTGCACAAACTGTGATCTCGAACGTCTCCCCATCCTCCGTTCTTCATGTGAGCTTTGTGCTCTGCTGCTTCCGCACTGCTGAGGACCAGAGATGAAGGGAAGAGGCTCTCTTTGGCCGTCTGGAGGCTCTCCTCAACCTTCTGCGAGGCCCATTCTGGCCTGCAGTTCTCCTTCTGGTGAAGCCCACAGTCTCCGGTGTGGAGAACCCTGGAGCCCTCAGCCACCAGAACCTTGAGGGGCTTCGATATGCAGGTTCCTGAGAGGTGCTGCAGAGTCCAGTCCCAGTTGTAGTCGTCGTAGGTGCAGTACTCATGGCTGCAGCCCATCAGCTTGTAGTACACCTCCCTGGAGATGGCCATGCCGATGTTGTGCTTAGTGGACATCCACCCAGTGGTCGACACTTTATTGGTCAGTCCGCGGAAATCAGTCACGCCATTGTGGTTCCCCAGAGCGAGAATGTCGCAGTCTGGGCAGCTGTTCCTCCTGAACTCTATCAATGATTTGTAAAAATGGGAAAAGTCTGGTAAGATGTAGTTGTCCTCCTCCAGAAACACCACAAAGCCGTTGTAGCCCTGCATCGCCTGCACTCGTTCGAACACAAAGTGCAGCTTCCACCACCAGTGGTGTTTGGTTTGAGTGATGAAGGCCTCCCTGTAGTGACCGTAGGAGTCCGGGTGAGCGGCGTTGAGGCATCCTGTTTTCAGAGCTTCGGCCTTGGACATGTCTCGAGGGCAGTCTCGTGAATCCTGCCCAGGAAACTCGCTGGGATACAGATGAGTGCTGAAGGGGAAATAAATCTGCAGTACCTTGCAGAAAGTGATGCCTTGCACAATTGAGTTGATTTCCTCTGAAAAATAGTCATGGCTGAAGATGAGGAGGAAGCTGTGGACCTCTGCAGCTTTCTCCAGGGACTTGATGAGCAGTTTGAGGTATTCGGGCCTGTTGTGGACCTGCACCACCAGCACCAGCTGAGGCTCCCCTGGAAACTTGTCCTGGTTGTGGACGCACTGCTTGTAATTGGCGCTGTAGACGGACTCGGTGAGATCTGACAGCGAGCCAAAGTTAAACTTCACCGGACCCCCGTGGCGCACGGCCCGGGGTCCCTGCTGGGCTCCCCCGGTGTCTCCACCTCCACCATCAACATCCTCAGAAACTAACACACGTGTTGAAAACAAGAGAGTCACGATCACGAAGGAAACTCCCAGCAGAGCGAGCAGATTCCGCTTGAGCAGCCGAAACCTCATTTTCCCCCCAAAGTTAGAAACAGACTCCTCGTTCATTCACCTTATTACGCGCGACTTCATCGTAAACTTTCGTAGACTCTTTTGCGTCTTTTCTACTTTGATTGCTGCTTTTATTTCCCTCGTTTCCTCCAGAAATCCGTGACATTTGCCAGAAAGTCGCTCGTCTTTAGCACCTGTGGGAGTAACGAGTGGAACAAAGCGAGCAGAGAAAGTGAGCAGTTGATACGACTTTTAATTACATAGATTTACGCGTGTATTTGGAGTTGGATAAAACTCAGCGAACCGGTTAAGTGTTACTCACCAGATCTAGGTGCGATGTGTCAACGGGCTCTAACCAGGAAGAGGATGATCAGACTGAGATACATCTGAGCTCTGACTTATTGACTGCTGACGTGGACCATCCAGCCAACCGGAGACAGACGCAGCTGCAGCTCAGCGAATCATTGTTCCACCTATAGTTGTGTAATCTGAGAAGTTAAAGTAAATCAGGATCCGTCTGAGTAGAGAACTGCAGGAGAAACCCGTCACAGAAAGTGATTACATTCACCAATAACTTTATTGATTATGATGATAACTTTATACAGCACCGTTTTAAAACAGGCTTCACAAAGTGTTTAATAGACCAAAAACAGAAGCATCGGACAACAGAGGACTTTTTTTCTGCTCAAAAGTTGCTCTTCAATATTTAGAGACGAAAGTATGATTCTCATTTCAGCCACTATAGTATAGTATAGTATAGTATAGTGCATTGTAGTGTAGTATAATATGCTATAATATAGTATAGTATGGTATAGTGTAGTATAGCACAGTATAGTATAGTATAGTATAGTATAGTATAGTATAGTATAGTATAGTATAGTATAGTATAGTATAGTGTAGTGTAGTGTGGTGTAATGTAGTATAGTATAGTATAGTATAGTGTAGTGTGGTGTAATGTAGTGTAGTATAGTATAGTATAGTATAGTATAGTATAGTATAGTATAGTATAGTACAGTATAGTATAGTATAGTATAGTATAGTATATAGTACAGTACAGTATAGTATACAATACTATACCATACTATACTATAGTATAGTATAGAATAGTATAGT
>OMNN01024027.1:0-32337 GCA_900302755.1 Chromis chromis
AGCTATAAATGGCAGAAAAATGTATTGGAAATTAAAACTTTATTAGTGTGTATAATACAAAATAATGCAATGGAAATCCCAAATGTCACTGGCCTACCCCCACAGGAAAATGCACCCACCACATGGCAAAAACATCAACCAATCAGGAACATGTTGAGGAACATGACAATGGCCCAAGATGTTGATTTGACCTCCAAACTTCCTAGACCCCATTCTGATCAAGCATCAACAGGATTCAGTGGAACAAGTTTGATTGACAGAGGCCCCACTGCACAAGCCAGAGTACCCAAAGGATCCACTGCCAACGTCCTGGTGCCAGACCCCATAGGACACCCTGAGAGGTCCTCTTGTCCATGCCCAGTGGTTCAGAACATTTTTGACCACATATGGGGGACCAACACAATATTAGGCAGGTGGTCTTAATGTTATGTCTGATCGGTGTATGTCCTGTTAACTTTCAACATATTTATTCATTTGCAAGATTCATGTTTAAAACTGTAAACAGAAATGTCTTACTATTCATATGATACTGAAGTATAAGACAATAACTCTGCAGTATAATATAATAATAATTAAGTATTATTATCACTGGCTATGGATGCGTCAGGCAACCAGCAGTTGTGAATGAGCTTGTAATTTCTGTGTCAGATTATCCCCCAGTCTCCAGCTGCAGCTCCCTTTGCCTGTGCTTTAAATAGGATATTTCCCCAGATTACCTTGTTAACATGGGATAAAGTGTTATGCTGGAGTAGAGGGATGGGAGTCTGGGCTGCAGGATGTTTTGTGTCATCCCTGACCATCACCGAGCTCGGTCTGACCTCGTGCTATTAGTCTTTGAACTCAGAGGACAAATGTGACAAATGTTACACCCTGCCATCACATGTAATCCCACATTCTCAAGAAGAACTTTTAACCCTGTGAAACATGGCCTGCTGTTAGTTGAGTACAGTGAGTGCGTGTGTCTGTTTTTGACCCTGCATTGACCTTGCTCTTAATGGGGGTGATTTTTACCCATTTACTATCTGTCAGGTCTAATGCACTGCATGAGTGTGTGTTTTCTGCAGGGTCTGGCTCAGAGGGTTTTTCTGTATGTGTTAACTGAAACACATCAGACAGTCAGTAATAAATAGGCTGGATGGAGGATGATTCCAGAGGATTATGACACTAATCTCTCCCTAACAGGGCACTTCTCCTCCTCCCCTTCTTGCTTCTTAACCATTTTTCTCACTGGGTTCTTCTTCTATTTCTGTATCTCGCTCAGAAATGCTTTTACTTTTTGTCATTATGTCTTAGTCTTTCTTCAACTCAATTCACCTTGCTACCCTTTTTTCATTTATAATAATATAAACGATAGACCGTTAATGGAAACAACTGATTCTAGAGGCCTGATACATGTTTCTATGTGGATTCTAGTGAGTATAGCGTCTCATTTCAGGACCTTGTAAGACCTTTTGTTTTCATTGTCCCTGCTAGTAAATGCTTCCCATCTTGCGCAGCTTATTAGCTTTTTCCTTGCTCTTAACTCAGGCTAAAATGATTTCATTGTAAGGTTTCTTAATGAAAACCTGAATTTTCTTAATGGAGAACTCTCATTGTCATGAAATTTGTAGAGCACATGTACAGCATGCTTCAAAGTTGAAGGGAAGGAATCCAGTTGGATGAGTAAGAGGCACTTTTGCAGAGAGCTATTTTCGGTCCTGAAATCGTTACCTAGCAGGGACATTTGTAAAAGCCTTTTGTTCTGGGAAGAGGAATCCTTCCCATCTTGGACATCCCATTAGCTTTTTTCTTGCACTTCGCTCATGCCAAAATTATTTCAATGAAATTTTGTACAGCACATTTACAGCATGCTTCACAGCTGAAGAGGAAGAATCTAAATGGATGAGTAAGTGGCACTTTTGTAGGCCAACTCCCAGTAAAAATCTATTCAGATATAGATATAAAGCTTGTAACACGCCAGACACACCAGGCCATGAATACAACCCACTTACTATGTGAGGAAGAAGACAGGTTGGAACACACACCTATATAAACATATGCTTTTGCCTAGTTCGTCCCTCCTTCCATTTTCTGTACCTGATTTATCCTGTGTCAAGCATGGGGCAGGCGTAATGGTGTCAGTGAGGCCATTTTAACATAATTAATGTCTTAATAGGCAGATCTGCTTAAAGAAATCGTTGTCTCATATGTGATGTGAGTCAAGAAATGATCATTAACAGATGGTATCTCAGGTTACATAGCATGCATCAACACCACCCTCTTAAGTGTGAATGCTGACAACTTTCTAACTTTTGTGGTGTGACGTGTGAACCCACTATTTGGAAATAGGGTTAGAATTAGTACACAATATGGAAATGAGACACAGCATGATCTTATTTATTTATACCTTGTTCCTGCACTTTTTTTCCGCTGTCTTTTCTCTTCCTCATCCATTTTAATCTGTCTTCCTTCCATTTCAGCACCTCGTATTGTAGCTTCATCTCTCATCTTCTTCCTTCAGTCTTCTATATTCGTCAGTTTCTTCTCTTTCCATTTCCTGTCTGGGGTCACTCCTTGGCGTTCAGTTTGGAGTTTTAATAAAAACATACTTTACTTTCATGGCCATCAAGAGCCAACTTCATTTAATCATCCCTTTTCCTACCCCTCACTGTTAAGATATAAAGCCATTCAGGGAACGATAAATGCGGGCTATAACACAATCAGCTTCAGCCATGATTTTCATAATACTCTATTGTCTTCACTAAGTAGTGCCACTGGTGCCTTTATTCTCCTTAAGTATTTAAGTTGAATGACCTCTGTGGAATAATGCTGCTGACATGGTGAAAGTGTTACAAAAAAATGCACTCATTTTCCCCTCCCTTTGTCATTTCCACTACTTCTGGCTTAATCTCTTACTCAGCACTCTGTCGCTCATGTAGCACACACCCACCTCCGAGTAAAGCTAACTCTCCTGACTCGGCCTCTCTTGGTAGATCTGCTTCAGCCCCCAAGGCAGCAGAGTCCTGACCGCCAGCTCAGACAAGACAGCTCGTCTGTGGGATGTTCAGTCTGGAGTCAGCTTACAAGTCCTGGAGGGCCACACGGACGAGATCTTCTCCTGCGTTTTCAACTATGAGGGTGACACCATCATTACAGGTATGTGCTGTTCTCACACACACCCCTCGTCCGACAACCACACACTGTTAAAATGTGACCTGGAGCAGTGAATAAACTCCTCCTCGCCAGCCGTCACAAATTCTTAATTGCACATTTTAGATGAAAAACATGCAGCTGTGTCCTTCTGTGCAACCACCTGTTTTGGTTTGTGCTCCCCTGCAGGCAGCAAGGATAACACATGCCGGATCTGGTACTGACCCTTCCCCTGACCCATCAGAGGCTCAGGCGGTCATACGCATGGACACGACAATCAATTTGTGTTTGCCATGTATTGTCCACTCTGCATCTGTTTAATTGGGAATTGCTATCATAAAAAAAGGTAAAAGACTGTCTTTTGACATCTGTGTAAGAATAAATTGGTATTGGAAATCAGCATCAAAAGTACAGAAACTTTGTTCATAAAAATGCCATCCCAAGTAGTTGAATTTTTAGGAATAGTTTTGACAAATAGACTGATTTGTTCTAATGGAAAGAGTTAGATAAGAAGATGATACACTTAATATGAGCACATCATGTATAAACCACACGTTGTGGCTTCACAGAGTGTTAAATAACATATACCATACCTTAGCATAACAGCAGTTGCAAATATTTTTTGATTAATAGCATATGCATCGACTTCCCGTCCCAGTTTGTCGAAAAACTGTTACAGCAAGTAATATATGCAATACATGTACATAAATCAAATTGGATTTTCTCGTCTAACTCTTGACGATAAAGGCTAAGCTATTACCCAAAATGTCAGACCATTCCTTTAAAGTTCATCATTGAAGTTAAACAAATATAACCATTAATTAAGCCGTATAAAGCCTTTAAAACTTTTTTTTAGGTGACTCTGCTATCTTACTTGTAAACATCCTAAATTAGATCATTTGTCAATACACTGCATTAATAAAAACAACTTCTCATCATATTCACACGAGTGTTATCGTAAATGTTTGCCTATGTTTCATCCTTCACGAATCCATTATCAGATAGCAAAAGTATACTTTTATTCCCACTGCCTTGTATGTTTCTGTGTACCTAAGCAGTATTTTCTGAAAGCGTACCACAATGATGACAGTTTATTCAGTAGCAGGTAATAACTAGAAAGATTGTATGGCTTGTTTTACACACTCACTGTGCCTGCGACCTGCTTTAGGGACAGCAGAAAATGCAGTGCAATACTAATGTGAATAAATGTGCAACTGAGCGTTCTTTATTGCTGTTCTGTTGAATGTTATGAATCATAAACTCTGCCTGTATTTCACATCACAGAAATTTATTGATGTCAAAAGATAAATACATTCAGTTCTACCGTGACAGAGTTTACAGCTGAATTGTGTGCTTTTTTCCCCCCAATGCTGATATAACACTAGATTACCACTAAGTAGAGAAATAAACAGACCAAATCCACATACAAATTCAACATTACAAACCTTACTCTGTCTTTCGGACATAGTAAAAGCTAAATAGAGCAGTCCACTACTCCAAGGTGCAGCAGTTCCAAATCTACAGTATATACAATACAGCTATCCAAAATAATCAGTTCTCAAGTAACATGAACAAAATAAGATACTTAATTAGAACTGAATTTCAAAGTCACAAGAGAGGTGGTATGTTGGCCTATGAACACAACAAAGACATGGACGTTTTGCTTATGTAAAGCATATGTGCACTTCTAAGTGGCTATCAGAAGAAATTTTAAGAGTTTTTCTGGGCTTACATTTGAACAGCCTCTTTTATAAAGTAGTTTTGATACAAAAGGTTTGAGCATGTTGAGCTGTGGGGAGAATTTAACCTGATTCTCCTGTGTTCTATAGGTAATTTGTTTCACGTGTTCATTTGGAATAAATAAATAAACCTAATTTGGCTGTGAGAGTCTCTAAATATATATATTTATATATAATCTGGAGCAGTTAAAACCTGCCAACTATAATTACCTGAGGGCTAGTTCATTCTCGTGAGGAATGTCCAGCCCATATGCCTACAGTTTGCGCTGTGTTTGTATGTATCTCACCAGAGAGGTAAATCTGAAAACATGCTCTTGTTAAAGGGAAATTGGTCCATTCATAGCTGCGAACAAGACAAAAAAGACACAACCTTCATGGACGGGGTGAGAGGTACGAGTTTCTCAAGTATGCTGATTGCATTGTGCTTTCAGCTTGCAGTAGGAGACACTTGGTGTGATGATACAGGATGGGGCAAACAGTTAGGAACATGTGAGAGATGAGAGAGCATGTGTGTTTTTGTATGCAGTATGAGGAGGTTAATAAGTCCTAAAGGGTCTCCAAAAGCCAATCAAACAGGCTGGACTGGAGAGACCGGCCCGCCTCTTCCTCTTTTTCAGTTAGCTTACAGAACTGAACCACAGCACTGAACAAGTCTGCAATCCGCCATGACTTCTGAGACATCAGGTGGACCACCCTCTGGAACTGAGAGGACACACAACGGATCCAACAGTAAGTATAGGGTCTTCATTAGATGTGTGTAAAGAGTTTCCTTTTATTTATTTATTCCGCAGTTATATAATGTAATAATCTAACCCAACAATAAGGTAAGAAAATGATCAGCCACAAGGGTATAATAATACAATCAGTAATATAACTGATGAAAATAATCTGGCTCTCAGCTTTTACATTCTTTATTTGACATTCCAACTACTGTTCCTACCTTTGCGACCCTCGTGTCTTTGGACTTCCTGAAGCAGAGAGCAGGAAGGCCCAGCTCGGAGGCAGCAATCCACTGCAGAGCCACTCTCAGCTCGGAGTCCACACACTCCGGCTCGAGGTCACAATTTACCACCAGCATCTCCCTGAGGTTGCCACTACCGCCTGCTGTCCTCGCTGAACTGCCCTCTGAGAGATCAAAGGTAACGCTGTATTAGTGGTCATCCCTACAGAACGCACCTTGATGTTAACTATGTTGTCCTCACCATCAAAGTAGGACTGTAGGACTGCACCGACAATTCATCTGCTCTATACTTGCTGGGACATCAAAAGCTAATGTGCAAGGCCTTTGCATGCCATCACGCGCAACATGTTCAGCTTCATGAAATAAAAATGTCCTGAGCTCAGTATTGCTTTGGGATAATCTTTGTTGTAGTGTGAGCCATTAAACAAAGATGAACTCTGGGTTGACACGCTTTTGGAACTATGGAGCCTTTTTAATTATTTATTACCCAGCACGAACTCTACCTCAATTCACATAAGGGCTTCTGGTGAGTAGTAAGATGTTAAAACTGAAGGAGGTGAATAATTACCCAGTGGATAATACTTGAGACAACTTCAGAATCCATGACTACACTTACCAAAGACATTCTCTTTGGCTCCTGCCAGGTGGCCTTTCTCAGTCTCTTCACTGTGATACAGAAAAATATTGAAAACTTAAAGTTACAGTAACATACATTATCACTTTAAAGAACTGTTTAGTAAGACACTTTATGCTTACTCACTTCCTTGCAAAAATTAGATGTGAAAATCTGGTTAGCTTTGTTTAGCATAAATATTGAAAACAAGTAATTTAATCCATTCAAAATAAGAAAATACTAAAATTATATATATTGTAGTTTTACAGGCATCAAGGTCAAAGCAAGAAAGTGAATATGTTTATTTTCTAAAATGTTGACATATTCCTTTTATATTAGTACATATTATGCACTGTTAATAAAAGAAGAAATGCAGCAGAGCGGAGAGGCTTTTGTGCCTGTAAACAGAACATTATTTTCCTGTGCTAGAATGACATGCTGGACAGGCATGTCTAATGGTGAGAACACACAAAAAAAGCAATATACTATCTGAAAATGTTCTGTCATATTAATAAAAATGTCATTATAAACATGAGATTGAAACAATAATGAGAAACATCTCAGCTCCGGCTGGTGACAGTGACATATACCTGATTACTGTGCTCTGAGAGGGAACATCAGAAAAAGCATCCAGGTCTGCAAGGCCTAAGCTAGATGTGCTGCTGGTCCCATTCCTGTAAACCAATTAAAAGAGCAAGAGATAGTGTCACTTGTATGTTGTCTCAAGACATCCACCACGATCGCTGAGGAGAACAATAACCAAGGGCAGCGATGCGGGTCATGTTGTTCGTTAGCTGGTGATTAACATATAAATAGCAGCTGCAGCAGCATTGGACACTCAAGCTGGGAGAGCTGGTGAATTTTGTCTGGCAGCGAGCCCGCCTGGACATGGGGATGAGGAGATCTGGAGGTAGTTTAGGTGGTAAAGGTGGACAGGCAAGGCCGGCAGCCGTGCCCTAGTGTCAGAACATGGATCGGGGATGAGGTGGAGCTAAAGTAAGCAGGTAGATGGAGAGGTTGCAAGGAGCAGCAAGTGTAATGGGGGTGCAGACAGCTACCCTTGCAGTTGACAGCCTGGTATTGTTGCCACACTGAAAACCTTCCAGCTTCCTCCTTTGTCTTTATACTACATATGTCACCGCCTTTAGAAGTAAATGCATTTCAACATGCATTTTACTTGACATTAGTAGCTTTAATTGCCATTATTGTGGCATATAATTTTAGGCAAAGCAGGGCATTTTCATCTACTACAATTTTTATTATTAGCAGTATTATTATTATCATTATCATTATCATCACTTTGAGCCGGTGAACACAGAGCAGTGACTCCACACTATTAGCTGAGTAAACAAATGAGAATTTAATGAAGCAGAGAATGGTGTAGCGCATGTTCTGAAGTAGTCTTTTGCTGTGCGATACCACTGCACCCTACTACTGCAGGTAGTGTGAGTGCAGGCAGGGTCTAGCCCTGTATGGCTTTGTGCAGTGAGCTCTCTGCCATACACCGCTTCAGCAGGTGTGAATATTGCAGCAGCAGGAAGTAAATTGGCATTGGCACAGGAGAACACAAGTGTCGGTAGCAATGGGCCAATGAGAGTGGGGTGAGGGTGGGAATAGCAGCGTTTGGAGCAGTATCAAGGAGCAACGGTTACTGACCCCTCGCTCAGCTGGATAAAACTACTGGTCTCCTCGTGGGGGTCATCCTCGGGGGTTATATGAGACCAGCTCCCCATGCTCTCTTCACTGCTAGCACTCATAGAACGCTTGTCCCTCTTCACTACTGCAGCCACCGCCACAGCTGGCCTGTCCCTCTCACTGCTGGGGAGAGCAAACCGCAAGATGGTGGGAGTGACCATCAACTGCTTGTGCACTGTTTCCGCTGCAATGTGTAGTTAATGTTGGCCACTGTTCCCATATTTCACTGTTGTTACTAAAGTGCATCTTAAACGGCAGTAATTACTGTTACAAACATGATAGACATACAATAACTTCTTATAAATGGCAAACATTTGGACTTGGAAATGACTGTGCACCACATCAAAAGAAAGCTAATTCATTTCAATATCCTTAATGCATCGACAAACTGCATTTCTCATGGGCACTGTTGGATTTTCAGTGTTTTTTCAGGAAACTGATTAAATTAAGGCATAATCAGATGATTGAGGGCTGCCATCCTCGGCAAGTCCACAGGGAAATCAGGTTTTATTGACTAGACGAGTGATTGAGTTCCAGTCCTACACAGGGGACAAACAGATGCACTCCACTTGTTTCTGGATTACATGTATTGTCAAGTGAAAAGGAGCATGTCTTGTGACTCTCCTGTGGCCTGGGAGACTTTAAGCGTTTCCTCTCATTCACTGTTGAGCGTGGCTTATTTTGAGGATCTAAATTTTATTAAAAAGGAAAATAAAAGACCAAATTTCCCTTTTCTATACCTACTTACCTACCTACTTTTTACAGTTAGTTTCTGTACTATCTCTTTACATACTCTCTTGCACATTAGCAATGCCAGACATTTTCAGTTGTGTCTTTTGATTCCAGACTGAGACACACTATGCTCCATTCTTCATTACCCCAAAATATCTACTAAAATGTCCTCTGGGACAGTCTATGTTCTTCTCCTTCCTCTGAAAGGACACTCTAGGTACTTTGTCTTTTCAGAATTAGAACAACTGCCACCTAGTCATGTCCTTGTCTTGCTAAAATGTCAGTCTGGGTAGAATAAGACATTTAATGCAGTTCTGTCAATGTAATCTAAATACCTCGGAGCGGTTTCTGCACGTTGGCCAAGTGTGAGTGCAGCTTGTACTGATTAAGGAGAGTTCAACAACCCCTCAGTGGATAAAGGATGAAGCCAATAAAAGCTTTCTGCACACACTGTACATCACCCAGACACTATGAGTCACAGCCGAGCCAAAGGTTTATCAAACCTCACACACTGCTAAAAATAGATTTGTTTTCACCGTAAATAGATTCTTTGTGTGCCTGCCACGCTTTGATCATACGCTAAGAATAGCTTTAGTGTGCTGTAGATCTGGATTTATTTGTTTTGTGCCATTTATTATTATTATTATTATTTTTTTTTACAACTTTAGTGTTTAGTTTAAAAATAACAATTTCTTATTTCTCTCTTACTCTAGTCTGACAGATTGATCTCTACTTTTGTATCTGCAATATGATGATTCTGCTGCTGGGCTATAAAAAACCTGAAGCAGGAGTCTCATACAGAAGGATTGTGAGCTGTGTAATACCTGCTGCTGTTGGCAGTAGCTCTCTCCGTACGCTTGTTCGCTGACATGTCTGAGGATGTTTCCTGAGGTCCTCCTCCTGTCCTTTCAGGGTTTAAAAGATTTTCTTCATCTCTCTGATCTCCCTCAATGTGGATCAGCGGCACATCTCTGGGGCCCCTCATGCAAGGTGCACTGATGTCACTAGCACCAGACCCTACTCCAGAGCCAGCCTGCTCTTGGCTGGTCCTACTCCGACTGCAACTTAGATGAGATTGTTTGAACCCCCTCCTTTTTTCGCCAACAGGCATGTGCAGCCGTGGGTGCGACCCAGGCGTGCCTCCAGCTACATCCTGCTGCCCCCCTAGTGCAGACTTGCCTATATCTACAATGTCAGCTGCCAGGCGATTGGCAAATTGCTGCACATGGGGCTGAGAGTCTCCTGCAGCCTCCATGTCAATACTGTCCTCTGGATCAGCAATGATCTTGTTCTTTCTCATCAAAGACTCAATGGAACTTGACCAGGTCTCATGAATCAGCATATCAGTAATCTGGTCAGTCTTACCCCTTTGATAGAGGCATGAGTCTGACTTACACAGTCCTGTGGCTGACACTGAGTTGGTAGGGAAGATATTCAGTGTGTCTCCATGCACATTGCGGGCAAATCCATCAAAGGAATTGGCTTTAATGGGTGAGTTGACAGTCAGCCGTGAGTCTGAGGAGCGCCGGTCTGGGACAGAAGACTGTCGTATACAGAAGGGTGTTCTTGGAGAAGGGGGGAAGAGGCTGTTGCTCCACTCTTTAGTCTTGGCAATGCCATATTCTTTGTTTTCCTTATCCATATCCCGAAGCATAAACCTGTAGAACTCCTCTGTGATGCTCTCTGTGCTGGACTGTTTAGACAGGCAGGATGAGGTCCTGACATTAAGATGACCATTTTTCTTTGTTGCAGCCTGTTGCACAGCTGCAGTTAGGATGTTGCTGGCATTCTTCCCTGCGTAGTAGTCCAGCAAAAGGTCAAAGCCTCTGCCTTCGGTCTCCATCTGGTTTACCATGAACCGTGAAAACTCATCTGTGATGCTCTCGCAGCTGGACTGTTTAGAGATTGAGCTACCACGACTCAAGTTCTGACCTAACCGACTGCCTAGGCCCAGGGTGTTGGGTGTGCCTGAGGGGTCTGCATCTTCTTCTGGAATGCTCTCATAACTAGATGCCTTCCCACGGCTCCACCTCTCACACTGCAACCTGCTGCGTTGCTGGCCTGTTTTGGAGGTATCCACCACATTGAGTTCAGGGCAGTTCATGATCCTGGCTGTGACTTCTGAGGCAAAGAGAGCAAATGGGTCCTGTGGTTCATCAGGGTTAACTGACTCATCCACCACCCGGTTGACCAGCCGCTCCATTAGCTCTGGTTGTTCCTCTGTTTTCCTCTTAATCTCACTGAGGCGTGGTGCCCGATGTTTCTTGGAGGCTGCGTTGCTGTTCTGACCCTCTTTTCTCCTGAGCACTGTGCGGCAAGCAGGGATCAAGTAGGCTTCTGGCCCTTCGGTTGATGCCCCTTTAAGGGCACAGAACCAGGGTTGTTTCCCAGTGGAGTTTTCCAGACAGATGGCTGCTAGTTCTGTGGCCATAGACACCACCGTAGCAGCCAAATCATCAGCATAGCAAGTAATAGGTGTCCTGGACTCGGAGTCCATTCTGAAAGAGAGTAGAGAACTGCAAGAGTTCAGGGAGGACTGGGGGGTGAGGGATGACTGTCTGCTGTCACTGCCTGTCACTAGTCGACCCCTCCTCTCTGTGCTGTAAACTGGGATTTCACTTAAAGGTTCTCTGATGGCACCACTGCTCTGCTGGATCTGCTGGTGGTCAGACAAGTCTTTGGCCAGCAAGGAGATGTGTTTAGACTGAATTTGTCTGCATAATGACTGCTGCTGTTGCTCTTTGTTGTGGACAGTATTGGAACATACAATAGGATCACTTTCATCAAGCACGTACTTCTGCTTCAGGCCTGGAACCACTGAAAACTTATCTGTGCAGTGTAGCATGATGCTGTGGCTCTCACTATTAGTGGACTGACTATGGCCAATTAAGCACTGTAATGGGCCTAATGGATCCTTGCTCTCCTTGATGGCAGCAAGTTCTTTTGCACAAGTGTCACCTTCTTGTGTTTCACATGACCCTTGGTCACATCTTGAGATGTGACTGATTTTTTTCTGCGTCAGGCAAAGAATATCAAACAGCAAATTGTTTACACTGTCTTGCATAAACACCTGAAGGCTTGGTGCATCTTTTCCAGCACCCTCGAGTTCCTTTTTCTTTTTTGCTTTCTCTAAAGCATGCTTGAATAGGCTGTCTGCCACCTCATTTATTAAGTCATCCATCTCTCTTTCATCCATGTAGCATTTTTTTGGACATGTTATCCCATCCACTATCTTGTTATGTGTGGTCTCCAGCAGGTGAGCTATACTCCTGTAGCCTTGTGGTTGAGTCAGCACCTCAGCTGCTTCCCTGTGCAAGACTTCGGCAATGTTGGCACGGAATGCTTCAACGCTGGTACCCTCTGCCACACTGCAGTGCAGTGTAAAGGCTGTAGAAGCCTTGGCAGCAGACATAAGACCCTGTGATGCTGAGTAGACTTCAGTGGAATCTGCATCAGAATCGCCTCCTTCTCCTGATTCCTCTGTTAGCTCCACAGCTGCTACCGCACCGGCTACCTGAGCCATGCCGCACATAGCTGAGGAAAAGGAGTAGTCACCTCTCTCCTCTGGTTCCTGAAGCTCTTCCTCTGTGTCCTCTTCTGAAGCAGATTCAATGGCGAGCTGCTCTGTCAGCTGTGGGGTAGTAATGGTGCCAATAATACTAGCAGCGCAGGCCAAAGCCACTTCTACATGTTTGGATGCATGTCCTCCATTGTGGTGGGCAATATGAGCCTGTGTCCCAGTCTGTGGCAATTCTCTGGCTTTGGCAGTGATACTGTGGTCGGGTCCATGAGACACCTGGGTCTCTGGCCACTCTGCAGCCCCATCAGAACTATCTGGGCTCTGAACTATGACAATTTTAGGGAGTTCAAAAGAGCAGGTGCGCTGTTGAGAAGGCTCTTTGGTCTTTGACGGACCGTTGGTTTTGGAAGGGCGACTCGAAAGTGACACACTGACAGCTGCCTCAGACACAAAGGAGGTTTCATCTTGAGAGAGTCGTATGAAGGCATCTTGCAGTACTGACTCAGCCAGATTGGTGGCGTAGTGACCAGCCGATTCCTTAGTCTGGAGGCTTGCTTGCTGATGCCCTTCCTTCTTCACCTCAGCATCCTCCTTGTTCTGGTGATGGGCCAGCTGTCCCCTGTGACATGCAAGTCTGACACAGTGTTTCTGTGCAACCTCTACCAAGCTCTCTCCCAGGTCACCACTCTCTGGCTCTGTGAAGAGACAGGGAAAAACACAGAACGACAGGGAATAAAAGATGTCCACACTGATTAGAAAGCAGCTCCATCAGTTTCTAAAATGTCACACCAAGAGTGCAATATTGCCCTGTTTTACCCTTCACTGACTATTGACGCTGGGTTTTGTCTCGTTTGTCCCATTCAATTTCCCTTTGGACAAAATCTCAGACTTATTTCCTTCTAACACATTTTATATTTATCACCGGAGTAACACAGGGACAATAAATATATGCTTACGTTTCTCGGGCACTATTAAAATCCTTCAGCGCTTGCTACACTACTGTCTCAGTAGTATTGCAATAAATACAGGATTTACTATCACACAATAAGCTATATTTATTTTTTTAAACTTAATGTGTTCTCGTTAAAAACAAACATGGCAAAAAATATAATGTTTAAAATGTCAAATAGTAAATCATAGTTTGATGTCAGCAATGACTTCAGAATACTTCTTCAGCTTGCAATGAATGTATTGTACTGTCTTTAAAGCTCTACAGTACCAGTGCAGTATGTAAGATAAGAAGACTCCCATCATTTCCACTGTTATCATCATCCAGTTGGCTAGGGCCTTACTAACAATGAACCCGGTATGCCTCAAGACTATAATCACTGTTACACCATCTATACATAACAGAACACATTTTATAGGAAATGATCTAAATATGAATATTACATCGACTCAGTGTTGAGTTGGCTGTGCCGCATATTATTTCTGATGCAAAATTTTCTCTAAGGATTTCAAAGGGCAGCATGCTGACTCGGGGCTTAGCAAATGGAAATGTGTCGCAGGATTGTGAGGCTGCTCAGGCTGTATAGTGCCATGTCTACATGGGCAAATGGAGAAAGAAAATTCTTTAACCTCTGTGTTGTTGTTCACTGGGTCTCACAAACGGCAGAAAGTAGACTAAAGGCATCTATGAGGATTTTAATCATGACAGATTCATATGAATGCTCAGTATGCATGAATGCAGAGCGAAAACCCAATGCACAAATGGCAACAGTTATTCATAGTAGATTTAGCAATATCCACATTAGCAATCATTACTTTTTGAAACTTAAAATAATGATGAACCATCTTGGAAAAAATCTATAATTTTCTTTTTCTGTATGCATAAAGAAAACAGGCAAGATATTCAATACAGTTTGGCAAAATACTAAGAAACCTATTTGGATCAGCATCAAAAACTAATTAACTTGATCAGTGGTTTTTGCCAGTTTTCATAAAACTATGTTTAGACTTTGACGTATCCTGCCAATTCTAACACACTAATGCAGCTGAAAACAAAACCAGTGGACATAATGAGGCTCACCGTTTCTGAAGCCGTCATCCTCGCTGTCATCTCCAAGGTGTTCTGAGGCAGTCAGGAAGTCTTCTTCTATGGAGGAGATGGAGCGGTTGGTGTCGTCATCGACCCGCTGCCCGGTGGCTCGGGCCTGCTGAAACTGCCGCTCTTTTCCCCACTGCAGGCCGATCAGGAACTTGTTGATCTCAAAGATGATGCTACCAGGTGGTGTGGTGCGCCTCTTCCCTGAACACTGAACCAAGCACACACCTGCACTTCTGTGCTGCTGTTGCCCACCCTGAATGGAACATGTACAGATAACCATTATGCACAAGTGCACCCCAAAGCACATGCAGTAAATACGCTCTCATACATGCCATATACTGTGTAGTTTATGTATGTCTACAGGTATTGACACACATACTACACACTAGGTCTACATACATCACAAAGTTAACAAATACATTGAGTCATAAACTATGATACCATATCATAAACATCCTATGTGGTCTTCATCCCTGTTTTTCCTCATTTTATTTGATATACTATAACTCTGTGGACCTGCTCATGCAAGTTTAATTGTCTGTGCAGGCTCCTCAGGCTGTGTATTGATTCTAACACTGGTTTCATACAGTGATGTATTTGCTGAGCTTCAAAAAGAGAAGGGAACATTGTATTTCAAGAGAAATACCAAAACTGAAAGGCATGTTAGCCGCTTGTATGCCTGTATTTCTTTCCATGTCTTTAAAATTAAATAAATAAAAATGTTGAATGCTTCCATCAAGTCATCCATTGTTCTGTGCCTGCAGGTGTGCTTCCTTTACATGCGTCTGTCTGACACATCCTACTCAGCATAAAGTGGTATTTTCTGTGACATCTGCATTAAAGGTGCATTTACACCCTTCGTGTCATGTATACAAAATGTATGTTTTAATCAAATTTTCAATATTTGTAACATTTTCTGACATACCCATTATCAGCTACTGGCTCAGTTTTTAGCATTGGATCATATGACTATATTTGACCAAGCAGCAAAGATGACAGATGAGCCTTATTTTGACCATACAAGTCCAATCAATGTCTGCTGTTTGCCAAGACAGTTCTGTGCCACTGGAGATGAGACGATGCTTTTACTGGAGTGAAATGAGGATAATTACTACATAAAATGAGTGCATTTTGTTATGTGGATCCATCTTTCTTAGCACAAAACGTTCCAATGTAATAACACAAAATCGCTGTTCTTTAGAACAGCTTGCTTCTCTCTGTCTCACAATACAGACCCGTTAATTCAAAGGCTGTAAATACTTGCAAACTCACCTGTGGGGGGGAGTGTGGGTGTGTTTGGCAAGTGTCAGAGGCTTCGAGGCCACCGAGCAGCAAGATCTCATTTTCTTTCGGCTTGTGGACAGTCAGTAATTCAACAAGCTTTGGCAGGTCTGGAGACACTGATGCCAATTTCTGCAAGATACATGCGGTGCAGAGACACAATACTAGATGATATAACAAAATGCATTTTTTCAAGTGACTTCAAAACTGAACACAATGTGTTTGTTCTCTGTAGTTCCGAGTGTGAGACGCTTAATTATAAAATCTGAGAAGTCTTGAACCATGTGGAATGATTATTGGTTGCCCACCACCAGCTGCAAAAGGCTGCAAAATCTGCATATTATCTAAACAAATTGGCCTCTAATTCTGGGTAATGATCCTGAATCCATGGCAACTGAGCCTTTGTGTATATGTGAAATACAATGAACAGAGTTCCTGGGAGATGAAAAGTGGGCAGGAAAGAAAAGGAGAGCAAGCAGGACAGATGAGAGGAGGGAGTGGATGAGTGTGGATGAGGAATGCACTCACCTTGATGCTTTTGTCGTCACGACAGTCTGTTTTCTGAGGGTCCAGATTTACAAAACAGATCTGAGAGAGAGAAACAAGAGACGTTGCATCAGAGTGATAGTGTAAAAGGGAAGATTTTACTACGAATGCTAAGTAGGAGCAGAGTAAAAAGTGTCCCAGATGTCAGATATGAAAGTGCTGTGATGGTAATGTTTTTGCATTTCCTTTTTCACAAATCTGACAAAATGGTAGCTTTAGTCTAAGTGACTCACCATTAAAAACTACAGCAGCTGTCTGTTGTGTCTGAATAACCACAGTATGGCACTGTCTCTCATTGGCAGAGCCCCTTCTATGATGTCTTTCTTGTCTCTCAGGGGCTTCTAGCAGCTGGTGTAAACCAGAAAAGATTTTCTTTCCCTCTCTGTCTCTGTTCCTCCACTGTCTCCACTTCGTCACAGAGCCTCTGTCACACTCTCCCTTTCCACCCGCCTCACACGCCTTCGCCTCGAGCTGCTGGTTTAATGGTCTGTGATGGAGTCCTCATGTCAGTGCTGGGAGTCTGGGACTGTCCAACGGCTGCTGTTTGATTCTACAGCTCGCAGCCTCTGATCTAAGTTGGCATAGCCAAGTTAGTCCTGTGTGGCTAAATGAATAAAACACAGCTCCAACAGCTTCTCAGGGAGGGGGGGTAGTTCCCACTTGAGCAGCCATAGTCAGCGTGTACTGTGGAGTGCTTTAGGAGAAGTGATGTATTTGCATCTCAGTCACGAACACATACATTTCTATGTACGTGTAACATCAAGATGTTGGCATGCTTGTCATTACTAATCAAAATGTGAGTCACTGAGGCAGTCTCTCTCTTTTCAAGGCAAAACACGTACAGGTGGGATCCTGCTGTCTCTCTTTTACCTCCGCCATTCCATATCCGCTCTACCTGCTGCTATCTTTCCCCCTTTTTGTCCTCTCTAGACCCGTGGAAAAAATCAAATATATATAGTTTCAAATAATCACATTTTGACACACATCACTGTTTGAAATAATTTCCCTTGAACAACCCGAGGTGTGCTTCATTCCTCCTGCTTCTAAACAATGCTCGAGAGATAGCATATATTCTTTATGATTTTCATCTTTTTTCATTTGTCTGTGCTGTATTGAGCTAAGATCTATTCCGAGAAAGTCATGTCAAGGTATAGAAGCCACAAAAGAACCAACATTGAGATCTACGCGTATCCTTTACTATTCCTCCTCTCAAAACCATGTCACGCTGTGTGTTTTCTGGCTGCAGATTTAAAAGCGAAGCAAACACTGCTGCTGATGCAATAAATAGGTCAGTGTACGTGTGAGTTTATATTTCACAATAAGGATGTAATTCTGCCAGACTTTGCATATTTTCCTTCCCTTGAAAGACAGCGTGGGTTTGCTCCATCAAAAGAAAACACCAAGATTAAAAAAGAAGGGACAATATCGGGGAGCAACTGTCTGCAAAGTCAGATTGGATGACTCAAAATGTCCTTCAGCTAAAGCGATAATGCGGCACATTCAGAACGGGCCAATTTCCCCCTCACCTTCAGTCTGGTATCCTCCAGTCAAACATAATATTTTCCAAACTATCAAGGCTAATGTGATGAAAATTGCTGCTTGGAAATGGAGTCAGTCAAGTATAAGAAATGTGAAGTCAATGACAGCTGACACAGAGAATACTTGAAAAGGCTTTTCCTGTCTCAGACTGATCAAACTGTGGATTTTTTCCTTGTCCTGTGCCCTTCATGGACTGCATGTGTCACCTGTATCTGCATACCAAGATACTCTCTCTTTTGTTACCTTTCCTCCAATAATAACAGCAATATACTCACTGAGCAGTAAAAAAAGTTTGCTCATTTGCTTGTCTGGTGTTCAGATCAGTTTGATGAGGACCTTTTAGTCAGAATAGCTGTTAAATGTCACAGCACACACGTGGGATCTGAGATTATTTCACACCATTTACTAAATACAAGGACAATGGCCTGACATTGGCACTTTCTGACCAGAGTTTGATTTAAAAAGGCTTTAAAACTATGTTTTACTCGTTCTGCAGCACACTTTCATCTTATTTCTGTATCTGGATGCAGAGTTTCAATTTGGCATCTAACTCAACGTTTAATTCCTGTCCGTATCTCAGCATTTAAAACAAGAGGTTTGGCGCCTTTGCTCAGGAGCACCTCAGCAATATTCACTTGTGGGATTTTTGGAAATGATCCCAGGAAAAGCAGCTTCGACACCTTCCCCCGCCTGCAAACACGACCGCCTGCACATAACACACAGGCAAAGCCAATCGAGTGATCCGCAGTTTTGACCTTGAGAGGGGTTGAAGCAATTTAACCCCATCAGACGGTGAGAGCCAAGAGGCAGTTGTTCTAAATTCGGGAGGCGGACGACCATCTCGTCATCTGATGGTGATACAAGCCTTGGGACACGCTCTAATTCTATCAGTTTTTCACAGACATGCTAGACGACGCAGATACTCGCATCGGCCTGTCACTGATGGTCCGACCACTTCACCATCAGCTGGGGAAGATAAAGAGCGAGAGAGGAAAAAGAAATACAGAGAGGGTGGAAGTAATAGTCTTATGTAATAAACTGATACCACGGAAGAATAGTGATGCACTCAAGGACTTGAATAGAGCTGCAGATGAGAGTGATAGCTTGTCTTTTTTTAAATTTTTAAGTCGAAACATGGTTTCCAGTAACTGATGATTTGGCCACTTGGGTCCAGCAGAAACAAGAAACACAACACTGACTAATCACCTTTTAAGTTGATATTATCAACTTGTTAGCATGCAGTTGCTTACTGAACACATCTAGCAGGTAAAGAACTTATTAGAACTCATTTGGAGTCATATCTTTAAACACCTGATGAATCTAAGGTCCATGTTCGCTCTTTGTTTAACTCTGTGTTTGGTCTTCTTCAAATTCAGAGGGATATACACTGATCAGGCATAACATTTTGACCACCTGCCTAATATTGTGTTGGTCCCCCTTATGTGGTCAAAAATGCTCCGAACCATTGGGCATGGACAAGAGGACCTTTCAGGGTGTCCTATGGGGTCTGGCACCAGGACGCTGGCAGTGGATCCTTTGGGTACTCTGGGTTGTGCAGTGGGGCCTCTGTCAATCAAACTTGTTCCACTGCATCCTGTTGATGCTTGATCAGAATGGAGTCTAGGAAGTCTGGAGGTCAAATCAACATCTTGGGCCATTGTCATGTTCCTCAAGATGTTCCTGATTGTTGGAGGTTTTTCCTGCTGGGGTATGCCAGTGACATTTGGGATTTCCATTTGCATGAGGGAGTGTGCTTGTTCTGGGACAATGTGTATTTGGGTGTCTAAGTCTCATCAACACGGATGCTTTGCTGCTTAATATCAACATAAACCCTATACGGGTATGAAAACGGACTCCCGCAAACTGTCTAACTTGCAATCATTAATTTATCGGTGCAACGTTTCAGTACTAGACCATCATCAGGCAAATAGTCCACTATAGCCACTATTTGCCTGATGAAGGTCTAATGCCGAAACGTTGCAGCGATAAATTGATGATTGCAAGTTAGAGAGTGTGCGGGAGTCCGTTTTGTTACCTGTTGGATGTGCTCTTCCCTCTCCTATGCACCTGCCTCATGAAATAGATGTGCGAAGAGTTCCCTTGGAAACATAAACCCTATGAAATTTTGTGAAGAACAACACATCTACATACAGCTTCTTGTTGCATCAAAACCCAGGTTACAGCAGGGATCTGGGTGTCTCTTTACATTCTCTCGCCTTACTAGGTGCTCAACCTGTGCAAATTTACAGCTACACGCTCTGCGTTGGCTCAGATGGTCAAAGTGACACTCAGGGTGACTCTGACATGTGCTGATGGACTGCTAAGACCAAAATGGAGAGTAATGACCCGAAATAGAGGAAAATCTGGAAGCAGCTTCGGAGGCCACCGGCAGATAGATAGGTCTGGGCATCATTTGAAATTTAACAAGTCTAGGGGCAGGTGGTTTGTGTTACCACAGCAAAATACTGCTTTAATATTAATGCATGAGTAATAATAATCTGATGATATATGTATTTTCCTGATCATACTATTTTCACTTTCAAACTTTACAGGATTTTTCCAGTATGGAATAATTACATTTACTTATGTAAGGGATCCTCCACATCCTTTTACTGCCCATTTCTGTCGGCAGTGTTTGCTATAAGGTGAATTAAAGTTACTTCAGTCAGATAAGCATGATAGTTACTGAAAGTCTGTGTGTTGTGTTCACTGTCACAGAAGAGAATTGAAGAGTTCCTGTTCATGTAATGTTAATACAGCATCCTCCTCCATTCTTCACAGCACAGCTATGTGAAGCGCTGTGTACCCAAATGTTAGAAACAGATAAAGTAAGCTAAAGATAAAGTAATCATAACCATAGCAACAGTGGTCTCTTTTCTGGTTTATATTGTCATGTTTACTTCAGCTACTTTACTGTAATGACAGATGAATGCAATCCTTGTGAAGCATTTTGTAGAATAGCATTTTCTCAATTAAGACGATTATTAAAAGACAATCACACAATTTGCTAATCAAGCAACTCAGCAGCAGCTTAGTAGGTTAAGACGAGGATAATGCCAAACTCGTGATTTATTATCCCTCTGAACCAGAAACTCTAAAAACAGAAAGACTAAGTGGATTTTAAACCCTGATCTACAACTACTGTATGTGACATGAAGTTCTGAAGAATTTAAAAAAAAATCTAAGCTTGAAATTGTGATAATTCATCAATAGCACTTCATTCTACTTGTCTAATTAAAAAAAAAAATAAAATTAACCGTTTGAACTAACGAGATTTTCTGAAAAAGCAAAACATTCTGCACTCCTCGGTGCAACGGTGAAGCCATTAGTAACTCGATCGTCACTTATGTGACAAATATTCAGGAACTATTCGGCTGAACTGCAGGCTTTGTTACATAGAGCAGTAAATGTAAGTAGTAAAATATCTATAGTATATATAGAGCCAGCATTTATCCAGTGTTAGTAATGCTTGGAAAAAATGTTGTCCGTGCTGATTCCATTTTTTTCTGCAAATTTTATAAAATAAAACATTAAAAAAAATCTATTTCCGTTTGATTTGTGTTGTGATTTTTGGCAAAAAAGATACTTTTGAGTTCCTTCTGCTTCTAGTTCATGGTTATGCAATTTCCATAGATGTGCAGGACTTTATATTGCAGTGAAAAGTGAGTCCAAGGACCAAAAAATGTCCAGAAACTGCTTGGAATTCAGACGGTTTAGACAAATGCATTAGGACACAGGAAGACATGCATGCATTAGCTCACATGACAAAAAAAAGTGGTGCAGTAGGTATTTGCAGTACACTGTACAAGTGAAATTTGTTTAGGAAGGGCTGAATCCAATTTGGAATTTCTCAATGACCCCTTTGGCATCAGAATTTTGGAACCGGTTGTAAGTTGGAACCATATCTGACCCCAAACCCTACCGGCAGTAGAGAAATGAAACACGTTTCAGTTGTTCCATCAGCAGAATGTAAATGTTACTACAAGGTAACACGAAGGGCATGTAGTCTTGTTCAAAAGGATAAAAAGAAAAACATAAAAGAGAACAGGTTTACATGCTGTCGTCCTGCATGTTCTTTCAATGTTAGGGCTGTTTTTTTTTTTTTATCAAAACAAGAAAAAAAAATCCATCTTGACGTCAGAAATTGTACTTTGACAGAAAAAACAACAACGCAACGACCACTTACTTGCTTTTCCTTGCAGCTGTCATGAAGATGGAGTTCATGTTGTTTCTCCACCTCTGATACAGGTAAAAACTCCACTAAAAGCAAATAAGTGGATTTAGAGTTGCAACTATTTTGTCAAGATTGCTATTTCAAGAATGAACTCGTACTTAACTCCGAAGAAAAACACAGACATTAGGTCCTAAAAAAAGATATGGAGGGAATCATAACACCCACGGAGTTCGGCACAGTGAACTCGGCAAACTTCGTTTTCTGTTGAAAACTTTCTGGCACGATTGAAATTGCTCAAAAAATGTTTGCTCCTTTATTTTGAGATGGTAGAAATGCAGCCTGGGAGTTAAATCACATGAGGATTTAGCCATCAGAGGAAACATTCATTGTTTACTTTGTCCTGTGTTATGGACCTTTGTCTGATAATGTAAAGGCATAATACTGCTCTCATCTTATGTAGTGGAATCATTATTTGACTGCTCATATCGGTGCAGCAAAGGACTCAATCTATTCCACGGCTACAGTTCAGCTTCAGGAATAATTATGTCACTTTTGTGTTTAGTTGGACTCGGACCCAACAGTCAGTATCCGCTACAGTACATTATTATTCGAGGGAAAGACCCTAACAATACAGACACACAGACATACGCACAAGGGTTCAATTGTCCCAACTTATTTATGCATAAAATCCTATTTGCTTGCTGTCAGGCCGGCAGATTTCTTTCTTCCTGCAACGCGCTGACACACAGAGCTTGTTCAGATACTTAGCCACACTTTCAGTCCAACATTATGTGCACAGACGTGGTCCATACCAGAAACCATTACAAAAATGTTGTCTCCTTTGTCCGTCAAAGCTCGGTTTCTCCTCAGCAGCCCCCTCTCTCTGCTCACTACTCTGATCCTCCCACACACAGCTGCTGCTCTTGGTCCTTCTGTCTCCCTTTTTTTCCCTTTAACTGTGGCTCCTTTTTCATGACTTCAAAAAATTCAAGTATTTTTTGTCACACTGAATATAGTCCTGCATATACTTTGTGCCTGTTTGTGCTGCGGTCTTTCTTCCCAAACGCAACAATAAACAATAACTGCAGTTTTGGCACCACGGGAATCAATTAGAAGCAATGTTTAGGACACTTCATGTATATTTGGGCTTCTGGTGATCATGAAATCAAACTTTTTACCCCTGCATTTATACTAGTGTCTTCTGTAGTTGCCCTAAAATAACAGATCTGAGATACATTTCCATTTCCCATGTAAGTTTCTAAAGTCATTCATTCTCACTCCGAGGTCACAAAACCAAACATAGCTCTTTGTATTGTTACATGTTTTGACTTTAATTATAAGCCATTTAAAGTTAATTCAAACTTTTTCTTTTTTAGGGGGAAATAACATCCAGGCTAAGAGACACTGCCATATTAATTTTGCGATGCAACCCACAAGCTGCACAGTGCTGGTGTGGAGACCAGACAGGCATGTTGATCGCACAGACTGGTGACTGTACAACAGCCTTATTTTGTGTTCATATATTTAAGTAAGTGTTGATAAAATGCATAACATCAGCTGTCCACGTAGCATGAAAGGAAAGCCCACATGATTAAATTACACATTCTGCACATTGAGGCTTTTTATCTCTAAGCTGCTTCCTATTTATTTGCTGTTTTGCCTGAAGAATTTTACCGCTAAAAGTTGAAAAAATAACTACTCTTGAATCCAGATGTGAAAACCGTGCGCACCTCGTCAACAGCTGTGCCTTTCTGCTGTTGAATCACACGGGCTCAGACAGTCATTGTCTGACTGCGAGTTGCTCAGCTCGGAGCCTCAGGCTAAAGAGAATGCAAGCCAGCAAAGGCTGTCCTGGTTCTTCTCACTACATGAATAATATGAATATGTTATGGAAAATGTCAAAAAACTGGGGATGTACACTGTAATATCTCTGGTGGGCACATACAGTACAAACCCCTGTTGGGTTGACAAATGTACACATTCACCAGAGGATCATATATTTATCAGTAAATACGGACTCAAGCGTGTTAATAGGTTCACGCACGAGAACAAAATCTTTAAATGACTCTGATGAAAATGGCTAACAGCAGGTTATGAACAGGCCCCGGGTAGCTGATGCTGAACAGCTCTTGTGTCTTTGAGATGCATAAATTTGAATGTGTCGTTTACACATTTGGAGAAGTGCAAAGATGTGTTTTCATCACATTGTTTCCCACAATGTATTAATGCAAAGTGCCATCCTGAGAATTCTCCTGCTTTATCTTTAGAGGAGAGTTGTTTAACTATACATCAGCTTTAATGAGTTTGGAAATTATATATACAGTCACTTTTACACTGATCTCATGTTATAGTTGTCACTAAAGTAGAAGTTGTCCTTTTTCCAAATAAAATGTAATGAAAATAATCCCTTTCTGCTGTAAACTGACTTAGATGTAACTCCTTCCTTTAGAATGTGCAGATATATGAAGTCCCTACCTCTCTTTGTATGCACCCCTTCCAACTCGCTGCAGCTTGAGCACACCGCTCACCTACAACTCTGCTGAGACACTGTAGAACTACTCTAGGCAACACAGTGGCAAGTACATGTTCGAACTGAAGATAGAAGACAAAAAATCCCACCCTGCCAGTTGACAGGACTGGTTCTGAAGGTTTGTCAGATCTGAAACCCCCTAAGTCTGACTCTGTGTTTTTGAAACGGCATTTGATATGCTGCAGTTTCAAGTTGAAAATTCTCAGTCATAGTGTTAACTGGTTATTTTGTGCATGATAAGTCTTCCAGCAAGTAATAAAATACCATATGGACATGCTACCAAGGTGATTTACAACTTCATTATCATTCATTCATATGCATGTCCTTCTCATCTGACTCTACTGCCTCTGTTGTATCAGGGAGTGTATGAGGGTTATAATACATTTTTTGCATCCGGGATGTGGCATGTTAAAGTAAATAGGACATCTTTAAAGGTCCAGTGTGGCAAATGTAGGAGGATATATAAGCAGAAATGGAACATAGTGTTCATAATGATGTTAATTGTATTTCCGCTACCTTATAATAAGCCCTTTACATCTACAGGGGGAGCAGTTCCTCTTCCACAGAATCCACTGTGTTGCATCGTCATCTTTCTACAGTACCTCAGAATAGACAACCCAAACACTGGCTCAGGAGAGGGCCTTTCACATTTTCGCCAGACACCTTGGATCCTGCTACGTGCTTGGAATGGGAGACTGAAGAATAAGTGGTAAGGTTGCAGTCTACAACCTAGAAGCTAGAAGCCTCTAAATCCTACACACCAGCCTTTAAGGAAGAGATGAGGTTTTACATTGAAACCTTCCAGTGGTTCTCTGATGCATAAAATTCCACATCTCCAAAACATCTGACTGCATAGTGTGTTAACTCCCAGCTACAACAGAGACAGTACAAAACTATACAGTGTGTTTAGCTAAGGCTGCCTGATTAATATTACTGCTAACCTGCACTTAAGATTGGATTACAAACCAAACAAAGTGGGAAACCACATCAGCTACAGGACTTTCCGGACCCTCAATGATTTCAGATCCACTGCGTGCCAACACATTACATTATGGTAATTTGATTCATTTCAGTTTTTGGTAATATATAGGACAATAGCACAGTTTTAAAGAACAGTGAATTGTGGGTGTAGACAGATACCATATAACTGAAATGTCTCCAGTTAGACCCCAGCCAGGAACCTTTGGCGTACATCTCATTTATCACCCTCCTACTCTTTGCTGTCTGTATTTGCACCTTCAACTGTCCAGTAAAGGCAAAATACTATTATATAACATTTAAAAAAGGGGGAGGTTGAATCTGCATTTTACTTACTTCTTTACACCGATCAACCACAACATTATGACCACTGACAGATGATGTGACCTCCAAAACTTCCTAGACCCCATTCTGATCAAGCATCTACAGGATGCAGTGGAACAAGTTTGATTGACAGAGGCCCCACTGCACAACCCAGAGTACCCAAAGGATCCACTGCCACGTCCTAGTGCCAGACCCCATAGGACACCCTGAGAGGTCCTCTTGTCCATGTCCAATGGTTCAGAGCATTTTTGAAAACATAAGGGGGACCAACACAATATTAGGCAGGTGGTCATAATGCTATGCCTGATCGGTGTATATCAGTTGTTATTATTCTTACATGGCACATATTCCTAAATAAATCAATTAAAATATCTCAAACCAAGGAAGAGGTACGAGAATAACTTGTGTCCTTCAAGTAGATTATTCCATCTGCCAGCACCAGAGACGCATCTATAAAGTCCCCTTTTTTTACATTCACTCCAGTTTTTGTCTATAGATATATACTTCTAATGAAGGCTTACTATTAAGGAGATCTCAGCCTTGCACCAAAGACTGTAGGCAGTTTAAACGGGAGACAGTCTAAAGCAGAAGTTGAAAAGAAGAGCTTTAGGTTGGAAGGAGTGGGTTTCTCTCTTCCACCTCTGATCCTGCTGTAAGTCAGCACTCCTGCCACGGCTGATGGCATATTTATCCTGTTCTCCCTCTCCAGGCCAGGAAGGGACGGGTCAGGACAGACTACCTGAGTGTGAAGTGTTTGAATGTGGTGATGAATGGATGACTCTCCTCCAGGGACTACAGTTCAAAGCAGGAAGACGGATAGGAAATAAGAATGGACAATGTTCAGGAGAGGCTCTGCAGGCCTACTTGCAATTCTTCTACTTGTGTAGTTTTAGTCAAAAACCATTTTCTTACACTTGAAAACAAGTTTGATTCTCGCCTATATCATACAGTAAATGCTGACTTCTGCTCTGTTCCATTTTACTTTGATTGTACACACAAGTGTTTACTAGTTTTATGTCTTAGTTAGGTCTTTTTGTTCATCATAATTTCTTTTATTCCTTAATTTTAAAAGCATAACTTGTATAATTTAAACAAATACATGGAAATACAAGAATGTAAATCCGATCCATAGAAATCAGGTAACTATTTGAATGGCAAATAAAAAAATAAACGGTGCCGTCTTCCTTTTCAAAACGCTCACCCTGTAAAACTACTCAGGGGTGTGATGAAATTCAGCGTGACTATCACAGCAACATGACACTTCTCTGTGACTTCATGCATTTAAACATGAGTGAATGATCAAAGGTGACAACATGATGCAGCCAGAGGTAGAGCGAAAACACTGAAAATCCTAAGCTTTAATCTTTTATTTAACTCACAGTTTTTGGCCTTCTGTGCTCACTATTTTGACCTTTTCTTCTTCCTGAATACATAATCACAACTTTTTACTCTCTCATAAAAACTTTATTTTTTTTAGAAAACTCTACCTCCTTGGACCATTTTGGATATCAAGAGACATCAAAAATAGATCTCTAAGTAGTCAGCTTTCAATGAAAAGCTGAGTATTCTATTTCTAATCTTGAACCTATCCCACAGTGTTCAGTGCTTATGGTTTTCTGGCTGCTTCATTCATTATGTTTGCATCAGTGCTCATTGTCTCACCCTTTTCAGTTTTCCACACTTTGCACCTTCCTGTACAGTTCAGGCCAGGACAGAAGAATTTATGTCTTGCACAGCATCATCAATCGCGAGCTCCCGTCTGACTGATTGGCTGTGTAAACCACTGAGAAGCTGAACGGCGAATCGAGAGTCGGGAGGAGCAATTTGTCACGTCAAAGTCCAAGAGCAATGCTGCGGGAGGACGGGACACATCTGTTCGCGCTCGCATTAAAGTTCCATCTGATTCATAGAAAACAGACACGGAGTAAAGGAAACAAATGACCATTGTCTAGTTTATACAAAATCGGTGAAGATGAAGCTGCTTGGTTTTCGCATTATACAGAAAAATGAAGATACAACTGTCTGCGTAATCCACAAACTCAGGTAGGAGTTTGAGAAGCGGTGTCTTCTGCGGACGCAAGGATGTGATGAGTGATGTCTTTATTTTCAAGCTGACACTTGTCACAAATAGCATTTCAAGTAAAGACAAGGAGGAAAAAGTCATAAATAAATTTGCTTTACAGGATTACTTGGCCTAGAGTTCTACTGTGAGGAGTGTTGGAGTTATTTTTGATCAGGATATGTAGTTTAACCCAAACATAAAGCACGTCTCTAGGATGGCCTTTGTTCATCTGTGCAATATCGTCAAAATCAGGGCCATCCTGTCACATAGTGGTGCTGAAAAACTAGTCCATGCATTTGTAACTTCTAGGCTGGACTATTGTAATTCCCTATTATTGGGATGTCCCAATAATAAGAGCTCATATCTCTACAATATTAACTTCTCTTCATTGGCTCACTGTAAAATCCAGAATAGAATTTAAAATCCTTCTACTCACATATAAAAAAGCTCTTAACGACCAAGCTCAATCATATCTTAAAGACCCCTTTTGTGCCATATTATCCCAACAGAGCCCTTCGTTCTCAGACTACAGGTTTACTTGTGGTTCCCAGAGTTTCCAGAAGCAGAATGTGAGGCAGACACCTTCTCTACTTTTACGATTAGGCTTAAAACTTTCCTCTTTGATAAAGCTTATAGTTAGGGTTGCTCAGGATCACCCCAACCATATCTTAGTATTCCAACTATAGGCCTAGACTGCTGGGGGAATTCCCATGATGCACTGAGCACCTCTCCTTTGCTCTCCTCCTCTTCATTCTCCATGCATTTGTATGCTACTATTGCATGTCAATAACTTTGTGTCTTCTCTCTGTGGTTTGTGTTTTGTCCTCTTTGCTGTATCTCTGAAACTGGTGCTGCATGTTTCTGATCTACAGTTAATGGCCTCACAAACCTCCAAAGTGTTTATTGCTCTCTTATGTGTTGTTTGCATGTTATCCATCTGCCATTGTTGTTCTCTTTCCTCTTTACCGTCTCCCCAACTGGTTGAGGTAGATTGCCGCCTACCCTGTGCCTGGTTTCTGTCTGAGGTTTTCTTGTTCTCTCCGGTAAAGGGGAGTTTTTTATGTCGCTGACTGCTTCCTCAAATTGAAACCAAAAGAAATGATGGAATTGTTGGGTTTCTTTGTATCCATTTTGCAAGATATTCACCTGACTAAATGGCATTCCTTGAGATGACATATGTTGTGAATTGGCGCTAAACAAATCAAACTGAACTGAATTGAGTAGGATTCTATCTAATGGTCCGCGGGGCGTTTCGGTAGACATACAGGTCATCTGCTCTCTAAAAATCAATCAGACTTAACAAATAAAACTGCTGTTGTTCTGCACAAACACCTGAATCTCATTGATGACAGTAGCTCCAACACAGGAAATCTCAATGAAAGCTGAAGCTATTCTGAAAAGATTTCAGATAAAAACAGTTGTTTGAGTCTTGTGTGTGTCTTGTTCCAGAGAATGCTGCTTGTGTCTGGAGGTTTTCAGGAACATTTAATTCAGCCTGCATCTGCTCACACTTACGAGGTGCGACATGAGTGTGTGAGAACGGTGCTCTTTGCTAAATCACTGCTATTCCTGTTACCTTGGTAATGATTACCAAATAGTGGAGACATCTTAAAGGGAGGAGTATGGGGAAAATGTCAGAACACCTTTGTGTGCTACTGGCATTTATTTTACATAAAATGGAGTTGCTCAAGCCCATGACAAAGAGAGTTAAGAACTAGAAGTAACGATTTGGCACTTTATAAGTCCTGAAAGCCCCAATGTAGTTTGCTGTGTTTAATCACAATTTTTGTTACATAAAATGTTTGTTGTTGACCTCCCATTAAAGAATAACTGGGCTATTTACTGAGAGATCTCCAGAAGTAACACTAAAACACAAGTGTACAGCCATGACAGGTCTGGGAGGCTGCACTTGGGTGTAGCAGAGCTTCGAGCTAAATGCTAACAGAGCATGATAACAACATCACAGTTTCAGTGTTCAGGGTTTGTCATGTTCACCATCAAAATTTGGCAAGTTAGCAAATTAGTGCTGCACACAGCTGAGACAACTGAGGCTGGAGATATTAATAGTTTTTGCACGTTTAGGTTCATTTGATCATGAACCAAAGTACTGGAAAAACTGAAATTATGACCTGATGATGATGCTGGAGGAAAACCTCAGGGATGATCAAAGTTATTACAGTCCATCCCGAGGGGAACATGAGTGTTTCTACCAAATGTCATTGCGATCAGTCCAGTGGTTGCTGAGACATTTGAATCTGGACCAAACTGGTCAAATAAATAAGAGACGGACAGTGCAATTTTTAGAGGCTTCATAAAAATCATCTTTTAGCGTCTATAGAAATGGATTGTGACTTCCAGCATCTTTCTCTGGGGACAATTTGTTAGGAATGATTCACTATTCTGTGAATAAAGAATTCTGTGAGACTGTTGGTCTTGCAATCAAACCTGGATCAAAGAGTTGAGGCTCTGATCAGTGAGGTGAAGGCTGTGAATTAGAGACAGTGCTGCACAGCGTCTAAATACATATAAAATATATTAAAAGAAGAAAGCACAGGAAATATTTTGCAGCTGAAGGTGAGAAAATTCATTCTGCCCCCGAGGGCCTTGAATGCAGACACATCACCGGGCATGGATGTCATTCTGACTGAGAAACAGCTGATGTTATTGGAGAGAACAGATGATGTACTTTCTTTAATGAGTCCCACGCACAGCAGAGATTGTGAAACTCCTTGGCTTGACGCAGTGGTAAGATATTTTATTTATCTTGTTGATCTAGTTTGTATCGCACAACAACTAGTGCTGCTGTAAAATTTAACAGATACACTTGAAGGATCAAACACCTGTCATTCCTCAACAAACATCAGATGAGCGCCTTTTAGCCGCTGACAGGAGTGAATCCAATTCATGCTCAGCTTGCAATTTCAAATGAAGGAGTGATCAAAGGTGAAGCATCCTAATTGGGCGACAGCGTGGATTAAGCATGTGTGTCCTTAACAGCTAAAAGCCTTGTATTTTCTAAAGTCCCGTGTCCTTGCTTGAACAACCAACAGTGCCTTTTGTAGCTGAACATCCATTATGGTGTCATTAGTCACTTCTTGCCACAAAATAGTTCCCACCACTAGATCTGTTTAAATGGCATGACAGCAATAAAAAGAAATCTAAAATGCTGCTGCAGTCCTGGTTGAAGTTATAGCAAATGGTATAAATCATTATTCATAAAGATTATGATTTAAAATTATATACAGTGAGTTAATGGATACAGAAATGAGCCTAAAGCCAAAAGCACAGTAGTTGGAATCGTAAAATCTGATTACAAGATGTAAAAGAGTCTGTCTCTCTATGTCACTTCAAATAACCATCATAATTTCATAAATTGTACTTGGGCTAAATCCATCCCAGCATGCAGCGAACAGAAGGCAAAGACAGCCTGACAATGGCTCATTAACAACCACACAAAATGTTCCCGGATAGAAACAATGAAGTGGCATTTTAAATTCTACTTTTCTTACAGTGTGCAGAGAGCACAGTGGAGTCAACCTTAAATCAGGGGGCAGACAGAATTATGGTGAAACATGGCTTTATACCTCTTTTAGTTTGTCTTATGTGTGCTGCTGGTGACCATTAATAATAATGGATTTAGTTATCATGGCAATGAAAAGGGTAATCAGAGAAAGAAAGTAATTTTTACATGATGACATTTAATTCAAACTTAGAGACTTAAATAAAGTTTATCATGAGAATATCATGTGGAGAGAAAAGTTGCTGCCAGATACCCTGCTGGTTAGCACGTACACCGATCAGCCACAACATTATGACCACTGACAGGTGAAGTGAATAACATTGATCATATTGGTACTATGTGGTGTTCTGCTGGAAAACCTTGGATTTTAAAATCCGTGTTGATGAGACTTAGACACCCAAATAAACATTGTCCCAGAACAAGCACACTCCCTCATACAAATGGAAATCCCAAATGTCACTGGCCTACCCCTGCAGGAAAATGCACCCCACCACATGGCAAAAACATCAAACAATCAGGAACATCTTGAGGAACATGACAATGGCCCAAGATGTTGATTTGACCTCCAAACTTCCTAGACCCCATTCTGATCAAGCATCAACAGGATGCAGTGGAACAAGTTGGATTGACAGAGGCCCCACTGCACAAGCCAGAGTACCCAAAGGATCCACTGCCATGGTCCTGGTGCCAGACCCCATAGGACACCCTGAGAGGTCCTCTTGTCCATGCCCAATGATTCAGAGCATTTTTGACCATATAAGGGAGACCAACACAATATTAGGCAGGTGGTAATAATGTTATACCTGATTGGTGTAAATCAAGAGTAGGTCTAAATATACAGTGAATACAAGGTTAATGTAAAATACCAAAAATGTAATTTTGTGGATCTTATAAAACTGAATTCCCTGACTAACAACTTCCCCTCACAGGATCGATAAACTTAACCA